>VDFB02271358.1:1223594910-1223672551 GCA_007258455.2 Sequoia sempervirens | reverse complement strand
TTGAGTTTAGGCAGTTTGGCACCGAAAATTACAACTTGAAGTTCAAATTTCAAAAGAATATTTGCAATTGTATCTTCTAGAAAGTGCGCCAACTTCCCGGGGCCATAACTTTTGATCTGGGAGTCTGATTCGCGAACCGTTTGAACCATTGGAAAGGTCTCAAAGTCAATAACGCGCTCAAAATTAGCTATGCCAATTTCAACAAGTTTCAGGGCCGATCTGGGAACTCTAAGTGCCTCAAATCTAACTCAGAAGATTTTCAGGTGCAAATCTGGGAAACTAAAACTGCAATATCTTTCAACCCAAGAATAGAAAATAAAAACCGTAAATTAGGAATTTCATTATGACAAAAAGGGTATCCAAAAATGTAAAAATATCTAAAAACTAAGAAACTTGAAATTTAACTATTTTTGGGTGATGCAAGATTGCCCTTACACCACTGGATGCTCCTGCATCAATTTGCTTAACTTACATATAGTTATCATGGGTTACTAACTGGTCTACTATCTTCCATGCCAAAATTCTTAAGCATTTCCTTAGCATATTTAGTTTAAGGTATGAATATCTCATTATCAGTTTGTACAATTTGTAAGACAAGGAAGAATGACAACTCTCCTAACATTGACATCTCAAACTCATATTGCATGTGTGTAGCAAATATTTTACACATTTTGTCATTACCTCCACCAAAAATGATGTCATCAACATACACAACAACAATAATCATGTTCTCACCTTTTGATTTGAAGTACAAATTACTATCTGTGCATCCTATCTTGAATCCTTATTGTTGTAGGTACTAGTCTAATCTAGAATACCACACTCTTGGTGCTTGCTTAAGACCATACAATGATTTCCCCAATCTACAAACATAATCATCATCCTCTAATAGCTAAAAACCTTCTATTTTTTCAATGTAGACTTCCTCTTCTAGGTTTCCATTCAAGAATATAGATTTAACATCCATCTAATATACTTTGAATCCTTTATAAATTGAAAATGCAAGAAACATTCTTATTGCTTCTAATCTTTCGATAGGTGTAAATTTTTGTTCAAAATTAATACCCTCAACTTGTGCATAACCTTTGCACACAAGTCTTGCTTTGTTCCTCACAACATCTCCATCCTCATTTAGCTTGTTTCTAAACACCCATTTTTTTCCAATTACATTTTTTCTTGGGGCTCTGGGAACCAATTCCCATGTTTTTCTCTTTTCAATCTGATTTAACTCTTCTTCCATAGCTTCTATCTAGCTCTCATCCTTGTTGGCTTCAATGAAAATTTTTGGTTCAATTTGAGATAAGAGAGTAAAATTTACTTGTTCTTTGTTCTTTGCAAATATTCTCCTTATCCGAACTCCTTCATTTTTATCCCCAATTAGATAATTTTTTGGATGATATTTTTGAACATACTTTGCAGGGGCCTTCTCAACATCTACTTCCTTGGATTCTTCTTCATCATTTGCCACATTATCTTCATAATCTGAATCATCTTCAAAACTATCTTGCTCATATTTGATATGCTTTATACTTTCATCAATCTTGACATTGATACTTTCCACAATATTTCCTAGTTTTTTGTTATAACATTTATATTCTTTTCTTTGGGTGGAATAACCTAAAAATATTCCTTCATCACTTCTTGATTCAAACTTCCCTAGGTTTTCATCTTATATTTTAATGTAGGACTTACTACTAAACACTTTGAATTACTTCATGGATGGAGGTATGCCATGCCAAAACTCATAGGGAGTACTGTCACTATGTACTCTAATTTGAACTTTGTTTAGAATGTATACTATAGTATGTATTACTTCTCTCCAAAAGGGTATGTGCAGGATTATGATGGGCCAAAAAGTGGCAATATTATGGGTATTTGCAAGGTATGTGGCTGATGACTTTTTTTTTACCCAAAATTGATGAAACAAAAGGGTTTTTAGAGGAGATTCTTAGCTTTCCACCAATATAAATTATGCTTTAATTTGAATTTAATAAATAATTATTATTCATTTTCTATTAGAATTACGACTAAAGTCCTAATCGATAGGCCGATTGAAAAGCATCTATAACTTTCAAACAGTATCACATTTTTTGAATCTGAAACATGCGTCACATTCTATGCTTCACATACTATAGGATTAAAAAAAGAAAAATTAAATTTCATGAATTTTTGACCAAGTTAAGGTGGTTAGACATACTGAGTTTTATATTTTTAAAAAAATTTAATAAAAAATCATAATTAATTATTTACTTGGAAAAAAATTACAAAAAAATATGTATCACATCCCATGAGTTCTCTACTTATATATAAAATATTATAAAAAAATATTATCATTTTATTATGGTTAGGGTGGTCAGACGGACACCTATTTCTTATTTTTTCCCTGAAATTTAAGTACTACTACATTGAAATTTCAAATTTTCACCATATAGATTTTATTTATTTTTAAATAAACCTAGTAGATTAGAAACTACATTCAATTTTCTACAGATTCTATTCTTACATATTTTTGAAATAATATAGATAACTTATTCAAATTTTTATGTCAAGTTGACTAACACTGATTTTTTTGAATTTTTTGCCACTTAAGGGCCTGTTTTTTCCATGATGATCCTGCACATACCCAAAACATATTAGTTAATCCAGCCTCTTTTAACATTGTTATGGCCATATCCTACACAACTCTATTTTGTTGTGGAGTTCTTGGCACTGAGTATTATCTCTTGATTCCATGTACCTCACAATATTCAAAAAATTCACATGATGTGAATTCTTCTCCTCTATCCGACCTTAAGCATTTGATCCTTCTACCTATCTCCTTCTCAACCATATTTTTGAATTTCTTAAATCTCTCAAATGCTTGTGACTTGTCTCTCAAGAATGTGACCCATGTCATTCTCATGTAGTCATCAATAAGAAACATAAAGTATATTTTTCTTTTCAGTCCCCTTGTTCTTATGGGTCCACACAAATCAATATGAACCAACTATAAAGGCTTAGTGGTTGAATATTCCTTAGTTGGGAAACTAGCATTTGTTTCCTTTCCCTACTAGCACTCTTTGCATATGACGTTTTTAGGATTAGTTACTTTAAACATGTGTCTGTCCAGACCTCTTGAACTTACTTCCACCAAATTATCAAATTTTATATGGCCTAATCTCTCATGCCATAACAAGTTTTCATCTGCTTGTCCTATCAAGCAACTTTGACCTTTTACTTTAGCAAGGTTGTAAATATTATTGTTAGTTCTCAATCCTTGTGCAAATATCTTTCCATTCTTTCTGATTTTGCAGCCTTCTAAATCAAATGTGACTCTATAACCATTGCCACACATTTGGCTCACACTTAATAGATTGTGATCCAATCCTTCAACATGCAAGACATCTTTTGTGGGGCTTTTACCATCTAGGCTTAAGATGCCTTTATCACATATGTTGACTGCATTTTTATCACCCAAACTCACAAATTATCCATTACATTTCTTCAGTTTGATGAATTTATTCTTATCTCTAGACATGTATTTGGAGTAGCCACTATCTATCACCCATAGATTTTTCTTTTTGACAAGTAGGGTTGTCTGTGCAATCATTGATTGTGTGGAGCTTCCTCCCTTTTCTTTCCACACTTTATTTTCTCTTCTATCTTTTCTACCTTCTCCTCCTTATTTTTAGGTTCTTTGTTTGACTGAGGAGGTAAAAATTTATTTTTCTCATTCTTAACATTTGGTCTTGTAAACTTTTTTCTACAATTTTTAGCTATATGACCAAATTTATTACAATTATAACAAACTACACTCATATGAACTAAAGGAGCAAACAAATTTCCACTTTCAAATTTTGCACTCCTTTTGGGAATGATTGTACAATCTCTAGCCCTATGACCAAACTGATTACATGAATAGCAATACCCATAGAAATATGAATAATACCTGGTCATAGCATGTAGTGCTAGATGAGGGGGTCTATTTTGCATCTGCCTTTTGGTGTCTCTCACCCTAGTGAATCCATAATCATCAGTTCTTCTAAAAAATTTCTTCTTATGATGATGATCAAGATCTGATTAGTTGTCCTTCTTGTCTACAGTAGGCTTCTTTTCTTCTTTAATTTTCTCTATCTCTACATATTTCTCACTGCAATCACTTCCTTTGTAGTCACTTTCCTTGACATATTTAGAATTTTCTTCTACTCTAAATCTTTCATATAATTTTGCAGAAGCATCAACAAAAGAGCCTTTCCCTTTCTCCAATCCTAACCCTGATTTTTCTTTGTTCGTAGGCTCATGGGTGCTCAATAACTCATCTAAAATATTTGAGTCATTTTTTAGTTTGAGTACTTTCTCTATTTTTTATTTTTCCTTCTCCAAATCTCTTCTTAGAGCAACAATATCTCCTTCAAGCTTCATGCATCAGTCAACTTCAAATTGCAGCTTAGATTGTATTACATCTTTTGCTCTCATGGCTTCTTCCAATTGAAGCTTCAAGTCCACCATATTCTAGGTATCTATTCTTCTAGTTACTTGCTTAGTTTATCACACTCTTTTTGTGCAAGTTTCTTCTACTACTTGTTTTCCCTCTTCAACTTCTCAATCTCATCTTTGAGATCATCAATCTCATTTAGAGCACAAATGAGTTCTCCTTCTAGGTCAACCATTCCTTCTTCTTCACCTTCCTCATGAAGATCTTTTTCCTTTTCATTTTTCTTCTCCTCAAACTTTTTTTCCATGAAGAGAAACTCATTTTCTCTTACAACAAAAGCACAATTTTTTTCATCATCTAAGCTATTGTAGTCATCTAATACATGACTATCTTCTTGTATGTATAGGCTTTTCTTTTTATTCTAAAAATTCCTTCTCTTAGGGTAGTAGGGTTTCTTCATTTTATCATCTAACTCTTGTTCAAAGTTTACTTTCTTATTGTATGGATATTTAGCAACCAAATGACCTACTTTACCACATTCAAAGAATTTAAAGGGAAAATTACCTTTGTATTTTTAGGATCCTCTTCTTAGTCTCCTAATGAAATTAGATTCTTCTTCATCAGTCTCTTCACACTTGGATGGATTCATCTCTATCTTGTCTTTCTTGGGGAGTACATCCTTCTCTTTGTTAATAGTCTTGAAGGAAACTTCTTTCCTAGATGGTTCTTCATCTCTCATCCTCATCTCATAGGCTGTGAATATATCATGTAGCTTAGTTAGAGTTAGTTTTTCTATTTCTCTTCCTTCCTCAATTGTTGAGATCTTAGAATCATACTTCTATTTCATTGATCTAAGAACCTTCAATACAACATCTTTCAACTCTTCTCCATACCCTTTGATAGATTTCACTATATCATTAACTCTAAGAAGATAGTCTGCAATCTTCTCTTCCTCTATCATTCTTAGACCTTCAAATATAGCCTTTAGTATTTGAAGCTTTTCAAATTTTACGTTGTCATCTCCTTCATATATCTTTTGCAGTGTATCCCATAAATCTTGTGTTGAACATCCAAAACACTAAGGGGGGGTGAATTAGTATTCCATAAAACCATTAAAATTAAATCCATCTAAAAATTATCACAATTCTGGCTGAATCAACAAGAGAGAACATATAAACAAATCAATGCAACAACACACATGAAATTAGGATTTTTACATGTAAAACCCAAAAAGGGAAAAACCACAGTGAGGGTTAACTCACAATATATTATATCTAGATACAAGATATTATAGGGCTCACTACCAAGACTCGCTATCCTTGAAAGGCTCATAGCCTGAATATAAAATATAGCTAAATTCCAAGATACAAAGATTGTGGCTCACTTCCAAGAGTATGAACTGATAGAATACACCTTCAATGTGTAGGGTTCAGTTCCAATGAAGCTCTGAATAAGAATAATTTCCTCTCATAGCAATCACTCAACAATTCTATTATGATCCTCAACTGATAAAGCATTTAGGCTTGCATCTTCACTTATCCCTTGATCCTCTTCGCGCTTGACCATAATTCTCTTACTTCTCCTTCCATATTCACATCTTACACTTCTTCACCATACACCACACACCCTCTCTCTCACACACACTTTCTTTCTTCAAAGAATTATATATATATACACGTATATCCTATTCGTTAATTAGGTCAACCTAATTAGATGAAATCAAAATAATCAAAACACTCTTGTTGACACCGTATATGGTTTAAATTTTTTTTTCCCATGTAGTGCACTATATCAAGTTGGCTAACATCCATAAAGTATAACTAGTCTCCTTAGTATATTCCATACGTTAGGTCGACCAAGACTAGAACTTAATTCATAGAAAACTCCAAACCAACATACAATCCTTAAAGCAAACACCTTCTAGATATGAGATTACATTAATTTGTCATCATACTACCATCATAGAGACTACCATTAGAACCACAACATTAGAATTTTCTCCTTAAGAAAATGTGGAGTCTCCCACACTGATATGTTGAGCAGAGGACAATAGTAAAATATAGGGCTAAACTCTATCGGTGATAACTTTCTACTCACAACCCAAAACTTCTTAAGATCTAGGATATAACTATCTGACTGATACATGATAATGTGGTTAAGATATTAGAGTCATATATTTTCTTGCGGTGAATTTCAGACTAAAAAAATAACGCATTGGTTCATCACAAAAGAACACTACTGGTAGAGAACAACTTCTGATAAACTAGGTAAACTTCCCATATAGTGATCATCATGTTGACATCAATGAAAACACAAGAAAAACTAACACAAATCATGTGTACTTCATTCTCATGTTGCAAGGCTCCATAATTCCAACAATCTCTCCCTTTGGCATTGATGGCAACATGCATGCCAAAAACATTTTTCAATATAAGGCAACTGAATACTCCCCCTATCAAAACTGTTCTAAAAAAAAAGTTTTTCCTTTGCCTATCTCTATCTCTCCCCCTTTGAAATCAATGGAAAAGGATGGGGTCCAGTATATATATGCATTAAGACTTAACCAAAAGGATATCAACACAAAATAGTTGAATCAACCTAAAGATGAGGAACCTTTAAGATTCTCCAAGGTGCCCTTCCATAAGGCTTTGTCTTCTTCCTATGTAACTTTTGCATTTATAACAGTCTTGTGTATTATTTCAAGCTTAGTCAAGGACTCTATACCATTTGCTAAAGTATTGGGACTAAGATTAATCTGTGATAAGTTACCAATACTGTCAACAACACTAGATACCGAAATGTGCCTAAGTTTAACCATGTATTTGAGTGCCACAAACTTCTTAATAACTTATGTTCTTTGGTCTTATAGGGAAAATAATTTTTCCTAAAGATGCACAATGTAGGATCATATCTGATTATCTCTATCTTTTTAAAATCTGTATGTATCTACTTGAGTGCTCATTTTGGTTTCACTATTCCTTATCTCATCTCTTATGTTCAGTGTATTGCTAGACCAATTTAGGAAAACATAAAGCAGTTCTTGAGCCTCTTCTTCACAAACTTGTACACTCTTCAATTCCTTAATTACTTGGTGATGTGCATTTACACATTTATTTTTCATATCTTCTATATTTTCTTCAACAGACCTAATTCCAACATGCACTTCTATTCTGAAGATATAGACCTTCAAAGAATCAATCATGTTCCTGAGATTTTCCACAACTGAAATAGATGAATCAAAGTTAGCACTGGGAATAACCTTCTACAATTCTTCCAAATCTCCTTGAATTTTTATGCTTTCATTCTCATGATGAACTCTCTCTAATTCACTTCCTTCTACAACTTCTTATTTGAAAACACTCTTTCTCTTTTTCATTGTTCTGGTTGCACTACCGGAGGTGCCTTCTAGATTGGGATTCTTAGGGATTTCCAAAATAATTATTACATAATGATCAATCTCAGCCTCTGACACTTCATAGTCTAACTCAGATATCCACACCAACCTTGATTCAACTACTTCCATATGATAAAAATCTCTAGAAACTAGGAAATTCATATTTTTGGAGTACCTTTCAGTAACACTTCCTGGAATCCTTGATCTTTTGTTCATCCTCATTTTAAATGTTCCAAAGAATGCAGCAAGATTAGTCTCTTGAGCATCTAAATTTCCAAGATTTATCATGAAATTCCTAATATGATGGGAAATAGGCTTTGTATTTGTCCATTCTATTCTTCTTATTTTTGGTAATTCTTTCAAGAAGTAAAAGAGTAAGCAGACAACCAAATTTTTGTATCTGAATGTATTCTTCTTGCTCTTTTTTATTTCCTTTAAGTTCTTCAAAATATGTACTCAAAGTAGCTCACATAGGTCATAATTCATACCTCTTCTAACCATATCAATAACAACGTGTACAACAACAGTAGAAACTATGAGGTCATTGATAGGTAGAAAAACTTTATGACCAATAACCATCATAGCATACTTGATGACTTGATCTCCAATTGTTCTCAAAATAAGCTCTTTTCCTTCGACGGTCACACTAGTCACCTCAATTATCTCTTGCTCATTTACAACCTTTCATTTGGGAATTGGTTTGGAGGAACACAAACTAGTTACATCTCTGATTGATTCTCTAGTAATCAAATGTGCTTCATCAATCCACAAAGATTCATTATGAATTCTACTCAAAACTATTTGAATATACTTTCTGGACCAAACTCAAACAAGGGGGATTTCCACCAAACATCCAACTTCTTCTCAACTAACACTTTGTAGGCATCATGGTTTTCTTCTAATTCATTCATCCATAGAAAACTTAACTAAATTGGTGACATTTCCTCTATCTTACTATAGATCAATGCATAGATATCTTTAGTGGGAAACACTCTAGGAGGAATGCAAGAGAATGCACCAACTGACTCTTCCAAATTTTTTTCAAATATTTCCTCAAATTGACTTGCAATTTATCCAAAATATTCACAACCTTTGAATTATCCATAGCAATAAAAGTGAAAGATTATGCAAGCAGGAATACCTCTATAATTGCCAACAAGGAATAGATAGATATCTAGCTTTTAGAGCACGTTTGAATCCACTTTGATCTCTTTTTCTCTTCAAACCCTGAAACACTAAATTTCTCCAACTTCTCTTAACTTCCTTTGAATGCTTCTTTGAAATTACATATGCCTCATGAAATATCTAAATTTATTTCTTTCATTCTGAATTCTTTTGTAATAAAGGCTTCAAATTGTGGATAGATCACCTCAAAAATTATGTGCACCTCCATTCTTTCAAATTTTGTAGACTTCATTCTTCACACATGTGACTAAAAAATTCATTAAATTCATTACCACATTAAATGTACTTCTTCCATGATGTGACATAGGTATCAATGAGGGTGTTTATTAGATTTTCTTATAATTTCTCCCTCTTAGTCATTGCCAGACTCAAAAATTGATGGGCGTATCTGCACCAAAAGTCAACACAGATAAGACTGATGATTCTAATTCAACTTGCTTGAATTATCCTTCCTTTCTCCAAATCCTTTTCATCTCTTTTCTCACTTCTTCATGATCAATTATTTTTTCATTCTTCTTCGCTAGATAGTTATCTTCTCTCCTTCTGTAGTTATTAGCAAGATGTTCTAGATTGTTGTACTTACAACAGACAATATTCTTCCTTCCATTATTTCTTTTATTCAATCTATTTTTGCACTGATTAGATTTATGTCCAACCTTCTTTCACTTAAAACATTTTCCATAGAATGATAAAGTATCATTCATTTTACTTTTGCAGTCCTTTGCTTTATGACCAATTTTCTTGCAGAAATGACAAACACCGTTGAAAGAAAAATACCTTTGAGCATTAGGTTGTTTGATGGGAGTTCTTTTAGAATTGCTTCTTAATTTCTTGATTTGTCCATATTTGCACTAAGTCTTCTTGTCAGAAGATTGCTTCACTTTTGAATTATGACCTTCTTCAAACCCTAAACCACTTTTATCCATTGCTAGTCTTTGAGAAATAATCAAGTCATCAAGCATTGTAGATATTACCTTAAATTTATCCTCAAAACTTCTTGCCTTTTCTAGATCCGATCTCAATATTTTTGTTTCTTGCTCAAGCTTAACACATTCTTTTGATTTCTCTTGAATTTCAACTTGCTAATAGCCTTCAACTCTTTTTTCTTCTTCTAGTTGTTGTAATAGTCTGGTGATTTCATCATGTTCCATTCTCAATTAATCACAAGAATCTTCACACCTTCTCTTTAAATCTTTGATACAATCATTCACTTCCTTCAGCTTATTCTTCAGATCTTCAATTTCTTCTAAGTATCTAGTAGAGATCACTTCCAAAGAAAAAAAAATCTTATATTCAACTTTTTAGACCTTCCTCAAGTTGTTAGTCTCCTTTAGAGGAACCAAGCTCTGATACCAATTGTTGAAAATATGGAATACTGAGAGGGGGATGAATCGGTATTCCATAAAACTATTCAAATAAAATCCATCAAAACATTATCACAATTTTGATTGAATTAGCAAGAGAGAACATAGAAAAAAATTAATGCAACACACATGAACACCAGGATTTTTATGTGGAAAACCCAAAAAGGGAAAACCATGGTGAGGGTTAACTCACAATATATTATATTTAGATACAAGATATTACAGGGCTCACTGCTAGGACTCATTGTCGTTGAAAGGCTCACAACCTGAATACAAAAGATGGCTAACTACCAAGATACAAAGATTGTGGCTCACTGCCAAGAGTATGAACTAATAGAATGCACCTTCAGTGTGCAGGGTTTAGTTCCAATGAAGCTCTAAATAAGAAGAACTACCTCTCACAGCAATAACTCAGCAATTATGTTATGATCCTTAATTGATAAAGCATTTAGGACTACATCTACACTTATCCCTTGACCCTCTTCATACTTCACCATACTTATCTTCCTTCTCCTTCCATATTCACATCTTCCACTTCTTCACCATACACCACACACCCTCTCTCTCACACACACTTTCTCTCTTCAAAGAATCTTATATATATACAATTATATCTTATTCATCAATTAGGTCAGCCTAATTAGATGAAATAAAAATAATCAAAACACTCTTGTCAACACCATATATGGTTTAAAACATTTTTTTCCATGTAGTTCATTATATCAATTTGGATAACATCCATTTAGTATAACTTGTCTCCTTAGTATATTACATATGTTAGGTCAACCAAGACTAGAACTTAATTCATAGAAAACTCCAAACCAACATACAATCCTCAAAGAAAACACCTTTTGGATATGAGATTACATTAATTTCTCATCATACTACCATCATAGAGACTACCATCAAAACTGCAACATTAGAATGTTCTCCTTGATAAAATGTGAAGTTTCCCACATAGATATGCTAAGAAGTGAACGATAGTAAAATACAAGGCTAAACTCTTTCAGTGATAAATTTTTTCTCACAACCCAAAACTTCTTAAGATCTAGGATATAGCTATCTGAATGATACATTATAACATAGTTAAGAGTTTAAAGTCATATCTTTTCTTGCAGTGAATTTTGGACTCAAAAACCAATGCACTGGTACATCACAAAAGAACACTACCAATCGAGAAAAACTTATGGTAAACTAAGTAAACTTCTCGTATAGTTGTCATCATGTTGACATCAATAAAAATACATGAACAACCAACAAAAATAATCTGTACTTCATGCTCATGTTGTAAGGCTCCATAATTCTGACATCTTGTGCATTTTTACAATACATAACTTTGTTGTGCACAAACCTAGACAAACTATTCATAATAGCAAACTGTGCTTTTTCATTGTTTTCAAAATCCATTTTAGTAGAAGCATCAGTAGGAGTTGTAGTTGGTGGTGTGTATCCAGTTACTACTAACATCCATACATTAAAACCTAAGGGTCCCAAATATCCTTTCATTAATGAGCTCCAATAGGCATAATATGTTCTATCGAACCTAGGTGGCTTATTTGTAGAGGTACTTTCTTGACTGGTCATTTGTGTTCACAAATCCAAGGACCTACCTCAATTGATTAAGCTTCTCCTAATTAACCTAGGGCTTTGATGAAAATTGCTTGAACACAACAATCTACTGAGAGGGGAGGTGAATCAATAGATACTAAAATTTTAGCCTTCTTTTCTTAAGTGAAAACACAATTCTAAAATATAGATGTGTAGATTAAAACATAGAAGCTATGACAAGCACACACACATAAAAGATCAACACATAACAACAAATATACATGGAAAATCCAAGATGGGAAAAAAAAATGAGAAAATGCTACTAGGAGCTACTATCCTAATCCAACCTCACAAAGAAATTCTTCAGTTACAACCTTTAAGGGCACCAACCCTAAGGAGAAACCAATCCCTTGAACTGAGCAACAACTCAGTTATCTGATGGCACCAACCTATCAAATTTATAATCTAAGTGATTATTACAATTTTTTCATTAAGAACACAATTCTCTATTGCATCTTGCTCTACAACTGCTCACCTATATGTTGCTACTTTAGCAACTCATTCCTCTACATTGCACCCCACTAGATCACCATTGTTTGTCTCTTTCTTTTTAGTGCATTCTCAATCTGCCTCAATGCACAACAATACACCTCTATAGCTCTCCTTTTTTATTTTGTGTGTTCTCTTTTAGTCTCAAGAGCTCAGAATCACATCTACACCTTGCACTATACACACTCCTTGTCTCTCTCCACTCAGCTACTCTACTTCAACAATATTTCCATGTATTTTTGAGTAAAGATGAGTGATGATAATTTCCTCAGGATTATTCACAATCATCTAAATATTCTATTAGGGTTCAAGACAATCTTCTTTACTGTCTTACTCCATCATCAAGCCACACAACATTAATTCTAGTGCAGATAATTTTTTATTCTCTCTATCAAACCCTAAGTTTAGATATGCATTTAACGCATCCATTTGATCATTAGATATGATCTTGATCCTTACCTCTGTAGCCATCTATGTCACCATTTTGTGCATCAAATCTCATTAGGACTATCGTTGATGTAGGTAAATCATTTAATTCTCATCTACATGTTGGTTTGCAAGCTAAAACCCTATTTACACGGAGTTAGCCATTTGACATCAATCTGTTCAAATTTGGGTTGTTGATCTATTGCCTTCATGCCACAATATTACATTCTCCATTCACTATCAAAACTTTAAATAATGACCATCTAATAAGTGGTCATTTAAATATCCTTTGTTGATCTTGTCCTTCATAACCATTGTGCATTTCCATACCACTTGTGATATTCACATTTATTTTCCCGATGTAGTGACCACCATTTGATCGCTTTCCTTTAATCTTTGTCTTCCATCGCATATCGTTGTTTTTCATATGCCTCCTCCTTGCATTATTGCGATTTAGCGATCACAATTAGATCACTTATTGAACAACCTACACCATCCCCCACTATCCCATTAACATTGAAAATGGGCCCACAACATATCCAAGGGAAAGCAGGCTTAAGCCATGTGTCCTTTGATGTCATAATCCACTACTAATCAGCTCTTATTGCATATCCTTGAAATATTTGTGTCCCGAGGATGTGTAAGTGTGATGCAATAACCTTAAAACACCTATCCTTTTTGTCATCACCTTCCACTATCATCACTCATTACCCAAATTTTCAACCTCTTCACTTCACAATATTGATGTGAAGTAATGGTACAATGTTTCTACTGGACTCACCGAAGTCTATTCTCCTTTATCATGTGTCATCCAATCCCTTCTTCCCCACAAGGCTCAATCAGGGCCCACCATAAACATAGTGGGTTGGAGAGCACCATTCGATCAACTTGATCACAACCGTTGAATGACTTCCATCATTCATCGTTGAACTACAAGACAAATTATAAATACTTTCCATGATGTGCGAGTTCTAATAGCCATCGGATCCACTAACTTTGAATGCACACCATTTGATTGCTAAGGGTTCATACTAATGACACCAACTAGATGACTAGGTGAAGGGGTTGGTCACCAAACAAACTTAAAGGGAATAAGTTATAACTTAAATGACTGGTTACCACTAGTACACAATCAACATGAAAACATAAAACCTGTTGATTGCCATGACTATACAGACCTAGGGTTTAACTGATAAATCCTAATTTTTTCTGAGGGAAAAAAATATTTTTTGAGCTCATCCTCCACCCTCTAAACCTATAGAACACATTTCTAAGATGCTCTTTGAAAACTGATGTCGAATTTGGACTTATATTTTTCTCTTGAGAACTGAAATATTTCATTGAAACATCATGATAAAATTGCATGAAAATAATGCAATATTTTGAGAAACATTTGAAGCATACATTCCACCTTCCAGAACCAGATTCACAATACACCATCTTTCTCAGACATCAATGATAACATTCTGAAATCAATGTTGGCACTCCCTTCATGCAGGATTAGTTCCATTTCACACCTGATCCCCTTTTGACATCAATGACAACAATATGCTAATAGTGTGTAGGTGTTGCCCTTTTCCATTGATTTCAAAGGGAGAGAGAGAAGTTTCAAAAAAATAAGAAGAGAAGTAGAGAGAAAGAATAATAAAAAACATGAGAAAGGGGGAGAGAGAAATAATTCAAAAATAGAAGAAATTTCCAAGTGGGGAGAGAGATGCTTGAGAGTTAGTGATCATATTTTCTTTTGTTGTTGATGGTTTTTCAGCAGGTGTTGCCATAAATGACAAAGGGGGAGAATTTTGCACTATGTTGTCATTAGTGTTGTAATTTATGTCAACCAATTTCAAACTTTAGTGTGGTTATGATGAGAAGGTGTTTGTGGTGTTGAGCAAGTGTTGTAGATGTAGCATGGTCACTTGGTTTCCAAGTGCTTCAAGAAAATTTACATAAAGAGTGTATAAGGTGATAGGGGCGTGTTTTGTATTATGCTCCGCATTTATTCATTCTTGAAGATGTGCTTGTGTAGTTTTGATGTGATGTTGAAATTTTTCAAAGGTGTTATATCTAGATTTTTAGGTTCTAGATCATGCAACAGTCGAAGATTTTTTTGACAGTGTTTGGCTTGTGCAAAAGGTTGTTTGGGAGAAATGGGATCGCTCCACATTTCTCCATGTTGAAGTTTCTTGTCTTGTGGATTTGGGAATGTTCTAACATTTCCTTTATATAAATTCCCCTTGAAGGTTTGGTATTTAGCTATTTCACAAGCTTGGTTCATGAGTTGTATCTCAGTGATAGTTTGGCTGGTTGCATAGGATGATAATGTTCTCAGTTGAATATGTCTGCTCTAGTGATTTTGAGTATTATTTTGGTGTTGGAATATTCTAGGATGTTATGCAATGTTTCTAAGTGGTTCCTAGGTTGTTTCTAGACCTAGTGAAGCATGAATGTGGTTGCTTGTTAGCATTAATGTCAGTTTGGTTGATCTAGTGTGTTAGCGTTGTTTGTGGATATGCTTATTTTTTTGTGGAAGCATGGCGTAGCATGTCGATGTAGATGTGGGTCTTGGTTAACACTTGGTGTGGTCCACCTTAACTTCTTTCCACCATGGAAGTGTTTTGGTGCTGACCTATTTGGTAGTTGCATGTTTGAGGTGCAAAAATTTCATTGTGGCTAACTTGGAGAAGATTGTTTGAGTTTGTAAAGGATATATATGAAAGGTCAATTTTTGGAGATGTAATTGGTGTAATTTTTGGTGCAAAATGATGTAGGTGTGATCAAGTGTTGTGATCTAAGTGTGAGCATAAATTCCTAAGACTACTAGAAGTAGTGAGTAGAAGGTGTCTACATGTTAGTGTGCCTAAAGTTGTTGAAGCCAGTGAGTTGAAGTTTGTATATGGTGAAGAGTTGTTGTGGTGGATTCTCCTATTTCTCTAAGGTAGTGAACCTCCTTGTAACAGTTCCATTCTATTCTCTTATATTTTGGAATAAGTGATCTTCCTTGGCAGTGATCCTTTCTTTCTTTTATAGAGTGAGTCCTTTGGGTAGTGATCCCTTCTGGTAGTGAGCCTATTGTAGTCGGTGTTGATATTAATATATATGTGCATTAATCCTCACTATGGTTTTTCACTGATTAGGGTTTTCCACATAAAATATGGTGTTCTATTGAGTAAGTTTTTTTCTAAAAAAAGAGGAGTAAACACTTTTAACTTCGAGCTATGAACCGGTGAAGTCACAAGCAGGGGACCTCATCCCCAACATAAACACTCAATAATTACACCCAAATGGGGTTTGAACCTTTATGGCAAGAACAACACAAAAACTTAACCATCACACCATGCCATTATTGGCTTCTATTTTGTAAGGTTGTTGATGTGTTGATGTTTCATTTTTTACATGGGTATGTGAAGGATCATGATGGGCCAAAAAGTGGCGATATGTAAGTGATATGATGGACCATGTAGCTAACAAATTTTTTTTACCCAAAATTGATGAAACGAAAAGTGTTTTTAAAGGAGATTCTCAGCTTTCCACCAATATAAATTATGCTTTACTTTGAATTTAATAAATAATTATTATTCATTTTCTATTTGAATTACAACTGAAGTCCTGATTGATAAGCTGATTGAAAAAAATCCATAGCTTTCAAATGGTATCACATTTTTTGAATCTGAAACATGCATCACATTCTATGCTTCACATACTATAGGATTAAAAAAAAGAATTTCATGAAGTTTTGACCAAGTTAAGGTGGTCGACATACGAGTTTTGTATTTTAAAAAATTATAATAAAAAATCATAATTAATTATTTACTCGAAAAAAATTACAAAAAATATGCATCACATCGGGACATGAATCCTCTACTTATATCTAAAATCGTATAAAAAAATATTATCATTTTATTGTGATTAGGGTGGTCAAATAGACACCTACTTATTTTTTCCCTGAAATTTAAGTACTACTGCATTGAAATTTCAAATTTTCACCAAATAGATTTTTATTTTTTTTAAAATAAACGTAGTAGTTTAGAAACTAGATTCAATTTTCTACAGATTCTATTCTTACATATTTTTTAAATAATATAGATAACTTATTCAAATTTTTATGTCAAGTTGCCTAACTCTGATTTTTCTGAATTTTTTGCCACTTAAGGGCCTGCTTTTTCCATGATGATCCTATACATACCCACATTCATGCTAATGCTAAATAAGTATTTGAAGATTAATGAGGGTTTGAAGGTTTTAATGCACAACTGATTCACCCCCCTCTTAGTTGTCTT
This sequence comes from Sequoia sempervirens, assembly GCA_007258455.2. NCBI lineage: Eukaryota > Viridiplantae > Streptophyta > Pinopsida > Cupressales > Cupressaceae > Sequoia > Sequoia sempervirens. The sequence goes on along the minus strand of VDFB02271358.1, from coordinate 1,223,655,394 downwards.
GTGTGTCTAAAAAGAGGTAGAGGTCCTTTTTTAAGAGGAAAGGGGACAATAGAAGTGGTGGTAACATTAGTACCAACAGCTGGAGGAGGAGGCAGGATGACCTAGGGAGGAAGCCTTGATGATGTTAGACTATGGGTGGTACTCCAAGAGAGACTAGGACCAATGAGAGAGGGATGGTTATAGGGTGGAGTGAGATAGAATTAGTGTCCAACTAACATAGAAGATATTTGAGATGGATTAGAGAGAACAAGAGTGGGATGTTGAGATTTCCCAATGGTAATAGGTTGAGGCACAATTAGACCAATTTTTTGTAGAGGGATGTTGAGAGGGTACAAACAAAATTATTGGAGGTTGTAGGATAGGGAAAAATTATCCCTATGACCTAACATGTATAGGATATCATGATTTTGGAGAGAGAGGCCACACATTACAAGACTCTTTATGTGGTGGTAGTTCCAGCTAGTAGGAGACGACCTAAATTCTTAGCAAGGAGTATAATTTTGGTAGGGTTAGGTAGTTATGATGGTGGATTAGTGAGGAATCCCTCACATTGAGGACCTTAGAGCATAAAAGGATAGGTATCCCAACAACAAATGGTTCCTCTTCAGTAGGTGGCTCCTCCCCATCCTCCTTCTCTAGGTTAGGAGGAGAGAGGGAGCTCTATGTAGCTCATACCTTGTATATATTTTATGTAGGTAGATTATGTATTGTATATACATTCATGGCTCGTGATAGCCTCCTTGTATATTTTTCGTTGATGTATATATTATATCACATGTTCAATGTGGACTTTGTATCATGACATACATTTTTGAAGATATATATGAGATGAATTTTCGTTGATGTGGCTATGATTATGGTGTTATGAATGATGTTGTGACTATAATCATAACATGACCTAAATCTACCAGATCCATACAAAATTAAGCAAGATTTAGTTAGTTAAGATATAATCCCAATAAAATTCTTGAAATCATGAAATGAAGAAGCCATTAAACAAAAAAAATGAAGAAATACATAAAGGAAACCTAGTTAAATTCCTCAAACCTCATCCCATTAGGGGATTGGTGCTACATTGATGTAGAATATGAACCCTTTCTCAAACCCTTAGATTGAAAACAAGCTTGGTTTGATAGATTGATGAATGATCATGGTGATTTGAACCACAATAGATTGAAAATTCTTAAATGGATGCTAATGGATGAAAGTATAGATGCATTTATACAGCATAAATTTTCTCAAATGATTATGGATCCCTATTTCATACAAGTGAGGTCTATTTATAGGTAAAGTTGTTAAACCAATGGTCAAGATTGATTAGCTTAATCAAGGGATGAAAATCAATGAGAATATTAGGAATGAATTGAGGATTCTAATACATGGTCAAGGTTGAAAGTTGACAAGGATCAAGAAATTTAATCATTGTTCCCAATTTTCTCTCAACAAACACACTTCCTAAAGATTAGGAAGTTGTTAAAGATATTTTCATTTTGAATGAGTGCACAGGGAGGAATATTCCATAGGAATATTCCCTTTTGGAGGAATATGCAAAGGAGGAATATTCCAAGGGAATATTTCCTTGCAGGTGGGAGGGTGAGGAAAATTAGGAATTTGATAATTAAAACAAAGTTTTAATTGTGCAAATTAAAGGAATTTAGGATTATCATTAAGTAATTGATTTATTTAATGAAAAGGGGTAAGTGACATTTAATTCAATAATTTAGATTATTTAATTAAATGAGAGGACATAAAGGGGTTTAATTTAAATAACTTGCATTATCCAATTAAACAAGATGAAATGTTATTGTGAAAGGGGGTGAATTAACATAATGAAATTAATTATCAGATTAATAGATGAGAATGATGTATTTAATTAAATAACTAGGATTATTCAATTAAATATTTGAAAAGAAGGTGAATTCAGGATGAAACAGTCTTAGTAATTAGATTCGAGTGTGTAATATCATTTAGGAAAATTTTAAGTGTACATTTTTCCCCTCTTTGAAGTGAGCTACTTGTTACATTGGTTCAAAGACTAACACTTTTTAGATTAATGTCATTTCTCAGATCAAAAATTTAAAAATTCCTAATTTTTCAGATGCCTCACTATTGCCCCATTGGAAGGAATTAAGCTAGTACCCTACCCCTTCGAGAGATCAAGGGAAAATTTGAATTTTTAGGTCGAGATAATGACAAAGTTTCAACATTGATTCAGGTGTAGAAATATGTTTCAAGATGTGAAAACAAGCTCAAAAATGTGTAAACACTTCAAAATATGCCCCATAGCTCAGAATTTGATAAAATGGGATCAACAAGCCATTTCCCCCCTCAAATTAGGGTAGAATCCCTAATTTTTACCTAAATCTACTAGATTCATACAAATTTAAGGTAGATTAAGTTAGTTAAGCTATAATCCCAATGAAATTGTTGAAAGCTTCAAACCAAGCAACCATTAAAAAACATGAAGAAAACCCTAGATGCATAAAGGAAACCTAATTTAAGACTCCAAACCTCATCCCATTAGGGAATTGGTGTTGCATGTGATGTGAAATGAAAGCCCTTTCCCAATCCCAAGATGGAAACAAGCTTTCTAATGGATAATATTGATAAAATTTGATGAAGATGGATGAAAACCTAAGCTAAACATGATGCTAAAATGCTAAAGATTTCTCTAAATTTCACTATAGTAGCTTTTCTCTAAGAATTGGATCCCTATTTCATAGAAGTGAGGTCTATTTATAGGTAAAATTGTTAAACCAATGGTCAAGATTGATTAGCTTAATCAAGGGATGAAAATCAATGAGAGGATTAGGCATGGATTGAGGATTCTAATCCATGGTAAAGGTTGAAATTTGAAAAGGATCAAAAAATTTAATCAATGGTCCCAATTTTCTCTCAAAAAACACACTTCCTAAATATTAGGAAGTTGTTAAAGATATTTTCATTTTTAATGACTGGATAGGGAGGAATATTTCATTTTGGATGAAAACCTATTTAAATGCTTCAAAACTCATCTCATTGGGGGAGTGGTGTCATCTCAATATGGAATGATGACCCCTTCCAATCCTTGGATAAAATGAGCTTTCAAATGGATTATATTGATGAAAGATTGAGGAAAATGGATGAAAACCTAAGCTTAAATGAATGCTAATGGATGAAATTTTGGATGCATTTCAACAACATAATTTTTTTCAAAATATTGTGGATCCCTATTTCATAGAAGTGAGGTCTATTTATAGGTAAAATTGTTAAACAAATGGTCAAGATTGATTAGCTTAATCAAGGAATGAAAATCATTGAGAGGATTAGGTATGGATTGAGGATTCTAATCCATGCTCAAGGTTGAAAGTTGACAAGGATCAAATAATTTAATCAATGGTCCCAATTTTCTCTCAACAAACACACTTCCTATATATTAGGAAATTGTTAAAGATATTTTCATTTTGAATGAGTGCACAAGGAGGAATATTCCCTTTTGGAGGAATGTGCAAAGGGGGAATATTCCCTTGCAAGTGGGAGAGTGAGGAAAATTAGGAATTTGATAATTAAAGTAGAGTTTTAATTGTGCAAATTAGAGGAATTTAGGATTATCATTAAATAATTGTTTTAATTAAAGAAAAGGGGTAAGTGACATTTAATTAAATAACTAAAAGTATTTAATTAAATGAGAGCACATAAAGGTGTTTAATTTAAATAACTTGCATTATCCAATTAAACAAGATGGAATTCTAATGTGAAAGGGGGTGAATTAACCTAATGAAATTAATTATTTGATCCATTTAATTAAATAACTAGGACTATTCAATTAAATAGTAGAAAAGAAGGTGAATTCAAGAAGAAATGGTGTTAGTAATCATATTAAAGTGTGTAATATCATTTAGGACAATTATAAGTGTATACAGATGTTATGGATGATGATGTGCATTATGTTATGAGTGAATGTTTATTTGTATGATTTGATATATGTATTTGATGATTCTATGATGTGATGATATGATATGATTTTATTATGAGGATAACAATGATTGTTATGCTAATGTATATTATAATGATGTTAATAATAATACTAGTGATTTATAGATGTAGGATGTATGATATGAGGTATGATATATGAATGGTTCTTTTTATATGTTTGATGCTATATGATGACTATGTAGGATGGATGATGTATGATGCTACTGATGGTTTGTGGATGTAGGATGTGATGGATATTTTTGTGTATGTCATGATACTTTATATAGAATTGTTAGTATGATGAGTAGAATAGAAGAAATTAGATGATTAAATGGATATATAGATTTAGAATATGATGAATGAATAATATTTATCAAATATCATGAAATGTATGATCATTGGATCACTTTGATTGTTTGGTTGGATATGTGATGAGATGGGATAGATGAATTTTCTCTTTCTTTAGGTTATGCTAAATAATGTAGATAAATCCTTATTTTGATATAGCAAGTATATACTATGCACCAAGGTATGAAGAACCAAGGTGATGTCACATCTACTGCATGGAATTTGACTCTACAAACAATAAGAGTATTCTTGGTCATATCTGACATACAAAAACCTTGTTTGATTATGCAAGAGAATGAAGCTTTGAAGAAAGTAAACCAATACAAAAAAGGTATAAAGAACCTAATATGAAAAAGGTCATTGTATTTCCTAAAACTATCCCTACACACACAAGGCAAGTACTCACCAAGGTCATATTACAAGGAAATCACACAAATGCAGTAAATGAAATAAATGTCTATTCCCCATTATGTACCCCTCTAGACACACCAAGATATTGAAGATCAAGGTGGCATTGAGTGAGCAATGGAATGTGACAAAATATAAATCAAAAGATGCTTTAGGCTATTGACATGTACACAAGTTTTATGTTTTGACAATGATTGATGTGCGATTTTTCATGAATATTTGTTTTTCAATGATTGTCATATTTTCTTTTGCTTACTTTTTCAAAGATGAGTGTGACAATAGGTTTATTATGGATGGCAAGTTTATTATGGATAAGTGAGCTTGCAATGCTTTTTTTTTAACATTTTTTTTTTAAATTGAATGTTTTGAGATTTTTTGGAATATTTGAGGCTATTTTAAGATATTTTAATTTGTTTTTTGGAATTTGGGGATATTTGAATGTTTTTTTATTTTTTGTTATTTGAATATTTTTGAATTTTTTATTTGAATGTTTTTTTATATTTTTTGTTATTTGAATTTTTGTTTGGATTTTGAAACTTATATGATGAACAAGGATCCAATCCAACAAATAGGTTCAAGAATATTCCCCCATTTAAACATGAGATCACTTCATTATAGACTAAATGAGGTGACCCTAAGACAATGCTAGGTAATATCGGTAGTGACAGATACTAATTAGATACCAAGCCATTATAGGGGTATTGGTAGAGATATGATAAATGAATGGATGGAGTGGATTTTGTTATTTATTAGGTAAGTAGAATTTATAGGGTGTTGTACCCTTCACAAAGAGCCACAAGGGAAGACAAAGTTCAAGACCAAAGAAACATTAAAAACCAAGCCAAAAAACAAACACAACTGATCAACAACAGACAGACAAACAATGGATGAACAACAGACTAACTAGCATCTCCCCAATTCTTTGACAGGAGATTAACAACATCATCTCTGACCCATTCCTAATGATCTTTAGCATTCTTGTTGTCCATTTCATCCTTCATAATTGGCAATAGGGTGCTAGTAACATAGTGGACCAGCTTAACTATGAAGTGGGTCAAACCACAATTTTTTTTGTCCAACTTATCCAATCTTTCCTGCAACACACAGAGCTCCTCCCTCCCAACTGTAGTCTTTCCAGTATCAGTACACTCAATGTCCAATGGGTCCAAAGACAGAGAGGCTGAGTCCTCCTTCTGTACTTTTCCAATTTTAGGAATGGTGTTGGGCCCTCTAGCATACTCCTCACTTTCAGACTCCTCTTTGTCCCTACTATCTTTGCTGTCAGACCGCTCCTCTTCCATATCCAAATCTCTCACATGCACTTTTTTACTATTCTTGTCTAGCCTACCAGAGCACTAAATGATGGTATCACCACCATTCACCACTATCTCTACAACCACTGTATCCCCCTTAGAGTCCTTTCCCACCACATTTTTACCTTTGCTCGAAGGATCCTTCAAACTCTTCCCTTCCTCTTTGCCTTTCTTTTTTAGCGTTGGATTGCTAGCAGTCTTGGCAGGGGTTGATTTGACCTCACAAAGACTAGATGTCACATTAGTCTAGGCCACACCCACATTCCCCTTAAGATTTTTTTCAATGGGTTTGGGTTTATGCGTGTTAGCAAGGACCAGGTGGTTTTTCCTAATGGGGCCTTTGGACTCAGATGGAAATAAATTGGTCATAGTGAGAGGCTCAATCTCTTCAATATAGACAACAGATATGGGTTTGGGCAGGCATAAAGCAAGATGGAAATGGTAGAGCCTCAGAATGAGGCCCTGGTGGAGCGGCAGGGGAGGAGGGTAATTAGGATTTAGACTAGTAGCCTCAATACATTTTTCAACAAAAATTTCTAAGTCCATAAGAAGGAAAAAAGGAAAGCTTAATAGAACTTTATGCCAAAGGTGGTTCAAAAGAGGGAAATGGTAGAAATAGTAGGTTTTGAATCTACCTTCCAGAGTCACATACTTCATCAAAGCAAGGCACACTTGGTTCCATGGTTGAGGGAGATCCTCCCACTCAGAACCTGACCGGTTGCACACTAGCTCCTCATTCCCCACAAAAAATGTGTTCATACTTTCATTATCCTGGGTTTTAGTGTGCTTCAGGTGCTTCATACTAGTACATAGGAGCCTCATCGCCTGTGCAATCACTTCCTCATTCACATTAAAGGAAATACCACCCAAATTCACATGATGATCTTTCCAAGAGTTGATAAACTCTATAGATAGATTAGGGTCATGGCCCACTAGACTCTCCATCAGTGGAGCCAGACCACCCTCAACACATATGTGTCACACCAACGGATCCTTGCAAAATTCACCACAGTTGTCTGGCTCAGTTTACACTCTATCACCACCCATAATGTCACTCTGCACACAGAATAACCAGAAACCCTAAGAAAATAAAAGGTTAGAGATAAATAAAGGTGAAGAATCACCCACATATTTAGGATTTTAAGCCAAAAATGGTAGTCTTTGGTAATCAAAGCAATGGATAGGTCGCATGCTTGAGGAAGTAATTTCCTAAAGGTTATCTTAGTGGAATCATAAATGAGGATCTTCAAACACATTCAGCTAAGTAAGAAGGACATGATGGGAATGGAAGATTTACCTTCCACATAGTAAATGCACAGAAACCTAGGCATGATGGTCATGGGGACAAATTTAGAGACACCAAAAATGTTAGCTTTCAAAAGAATAGACAAAATAGCGAACAAGATATAACCAATTAGGAGCATTATCTCATAATTATTAGTCACATCAAAATCAAAATCATAAAATTTGAAAATACGATGGCTTAACACAATCCCCAAAAGGAGATTACGTAAGGTACAGTCTAGCTTAGTATTAATCAACAAGTACGCACCACAACATCTCATGAAATCCCTTTTCAAAACCGGCTCCATCTCATAATTTAAATTATGCCACTTGTTATCCACCTCATCTTTAAAAAAAGTCCACATAAACCAAAATAAAACCATGTGGACCCCCCAGGAAATCCAACAAAGTGCATGATTAGATATCATCATGGTCCAAGTAAGGGCTTTGTTCCTTCAATATTATACCCTGAATGACAAGTGGTAGGTTCCCTAAAGAATGCCAACATTTGGAAAATTTCCAATGAGTGCCAAAATTGGCTAAGGCATCAACAACTTGGTTGCCCTCCCAATAAATATGGGTGGCAACTTTTAATTTCAACTTTGACACGAAGAGCCTTATGTCTAAAAGAATGTCTTTAGTACTCCACCCTAGTAATCTATCTAAGTTAATAGCATCAATAATAGAATTAGAGTCACCTTCAATATGAAGGTTCTCAATCCTCATGGAAACAACCACCTATAAGCCCTTCAACATTGCTCTAACTTCCGCAATCATAGAAGAATGGACACCAATCCCCTCAGAGTAACCAACCACAAAATTTCCTTTGCAATCTCTGATTACACCTCCTATACTGGCTCTACCCAAGTTGCCTTTAGCAGCCCCATCAAAATTTAGTTTATACTAGCCACTATCCAGAGGTTTCCAAATAGTGACACTCTGAGCCAAGGATCTAGAATTGTCATAGGAGTTAGCATCTAGGTTCTGGTTCCAATCTTTGGCCATACTTATTTCCTCCTCAATCAGACCTTTTTCTGGGGTTTTCCCATTGAAGAGAAAAATGTTTTCTATAATAAGTTGAGAACCAATACCAAACACCTCTTTCAGACTCATCTCAATGTTCCTAAAAAAATCCTATTATTTCTCTCTTTCCATATACACTAGCATATAATAGGGGGACCTGGTTCCAAATTTCACTAGGTAAAGGGTGGAAAAAGGGTCCAAACCAACTCAAAATAAATGATCCAATATCCCAACACATAATCCATCGAATCCACAATCTTCCCATAGCTAGCTCCTATTGGCTTTCTCTTTGTGGTATATTGTCCTTGATGACAAAACTGATTAGTGTTTTGAATACTTGGTTCTCTTTGTGTTCAGTTTGGAAAACTTGGCATACTCAGTATTTTGGTGATCATTCTTTGGGTTGATGTATTTGGGTGCATTTGTTCATCACATAATGTGGTACTGATCATGTTAAGCTTTATGTGCAGATAAAAGTTATTCAGATGTTCTGACAGTTTCAAATTTGGTCTCTCGGAATATTTATGCTCTCCATATTCATGTTACATGTTGATATTATTCATGTGGCTTCTGGCTCAGATTTATGAATGCAATTATCTTCAGATGGTTATAGTTACTGACAATGTTGATAAGGCTTGATACAAGTTATTCAGATGATGTTCATTGTGACAGGGCATGCATTAGCTTATGTGATAAATGATATTGCTATCGTGACAGGTCATTCAGGTTGATCATGGTTCAGATTATTCAAGTATATCATTTTCAGTAGGATCTTGGCTTCATTGTTATTTATTAGGTTAATCTTGGCATATGATATTCAATTATCATTGAGCTTTTTCATGACACTCTATTGGAGGTATAGCCACACATGGCTTTGACTTGGCTTTGTTAATAATTGAGTTCTTCACATTTCAAATGAGATATCGTTTACATTGCATATTACACTTAGTGTATTTTGACCTCTGTCTCAGGAATTTTGGTTATTGTTTCAATTGCTCCATGAAACTTGGTCTAGTAACATCATTGCTCTCATGTCTCTAAAGCCATCTTGAACTCACATTTTATTTGGTGGCATAGTATACACTCCAGTTCTAGTATCTCACTTGTTTGATGGTTTTTGTTGGCTCACATGGCATATAATTTTTACTTTTTATTTGGAGCCTCTTATGCTCTAGCCTTGAATCTATAGTCGACATTCAAAGGAAGGTGCTTATCTTTATTAGTTGAAGCCTTTTATTTTTACATATGATATTGATATATCATTGTCAAGATAATATTTTGTGGGGTTGACATCTAAATGGAAACAACCCTATCGGGTTTCCCTTAGCATATTTCAGTGGTAATATATATTGGGTTCGATTTATGTAAAAGGATACTTGTTTATATCACTTGGCAGCCATCATTCTCCATATTTTTAAGTTGGCATTATGAGAATCTTTAACTTAGAATATAGTTTATTTTAATGATCATTATGTGTCGACAGTTTGCAAGCAAAATTTGGAGGTGATCATGTGGTCAGGTCCTTGGTAAATGATTAGTCAAGCGGACTCATAAGCATTTTTAATTAGTTGATTATTATTGTGTCTTTTTGCCTTCGAACTCCAAATATTTATTAGCTTTGGAAAATTCATCGACTAACTTGAGAGAAGACATGTTTAGGGAAAAATGATATTGCATTTTCATTGATTATGATTTGGAACACTAGCACAGCCATGTTGGAATTTCAGTTGCATATTGTGCAAGGTTGTTGTGGCATTCTGACTTAGTTTCCAGTTATGTTGGTCTTTGATGGATGGAAAGATTGTTGGTGGTTTTCATTTGAGCTAGAAGTGGTAGTTTGGGTAGTTTTCATGAAGAACTTTAGGGATTTTATTTGTAGGTTAAATCCACCATGACAGAGGTAATATCTATGCATTATTTTGATCTTTCAAAGGTAAATCTGGTAAATGAAGAGGAATTTTTTATTTTTTTTAGTTTCAAATAAATTTCTTAACTAATATGAAACAACCTTGAACCCGAGTGTAAACTCAAGGGTTTCATCTCACAGTGGCATTTTATCTTCATATCATTGTTTTTTTCTTAAAAATCTTTGATTGGCTTCATGATCATACATTATGTCTCTTACTAGTTCATAAACTTTGGTTATTAAAATCGGGTTTACTTGAAAATGATCTATAACTATTTCACAAACATTGTATATATGTATCTCTACAAAAACATAAAAAGAAAGTGATGTGAAGAGAGGAAATTGTCTAGACAGAGTATTGCTTATTGTGAAATCATTTTGTAAAAAGAGAAGAGTGGGCTCATATTGTTTTTATCTCTGATTGTATTACAGAGGTTAAGTTTTGAGTTGAGCATTATTGTAAAATCATTTTGTATCCTATTGTAATTTTATGACTGCAAAGAATGATTGGAGTTATAAGGTTCTTATGGGTTGCAATATTTTCAATGTTTGATGAAGTTGGTGCTCAGAAAGATTATGGGAGTTGGTGCTCCTCATTGTTACAGAGTTGGTGCTCTTTGATTAATAAAAAGGAAATTTTAGCGAGTGGTTTTTTATACCCCAAGAGGGTTTTTCCACTCAAGAAATCTCGTGTTATGTGATTTTATTTGTCTCTCATTTTTTTCATGTTAATGTCCTCATTTAGTCAATGCTCTGATAGTATGGTCAAAAGTTTCTTATTTCAAAAGGTTGTCATGCAAAGTTAAAAAGTCTTTTGTTAAGAAAATTAAAAGTGCATTGGGAAAAGTTGTTTTTCTATTACAAAAAAACATACAAGATTGTTCACACTTTAATTGAACAATATCATATGATGCTTTTAACATGAGTTGTAAATGTTAATCAAGTTTCATGTCAATCTGATTTTAAATATTGATGTACACTTGCATAAACAAGTCTGCCACATTGAGTTTAAATTTGTAAAAAATTTTGTTGTGCCTTCAGAGTCAAAAATTTAAAAATTACTTCCCTCTAATTCACCCCCCTCTTAGAGTGAATCCACTTCCAACAACTCCCACACCTCAACAAAAAACAAGTAGTGTAACAACAAGTGATCCACTGATTCTTCATTGCACTTGCATAAAAAACATCTGTTGGGGACCTAGAATCCCCTTTTCCTTAGATTGTCCTAAGTTAGAATCCTGTTATGGTAGGCAGTCCACCAAAAAAAGTTAACTTTCAGAATCATGTGTCAATTCCAAATCTTCTTCCATAGATCGAGGACAATGCCCTAGTCTGTTAGCAAATTGTAAGCCGATTTAACTGAGAGATCTCCTTGCTTATCATGAGTCTAGAAGAATTCATCCCCCCTAATGGTTGTTGTAAGTCTAGTGAGGGAGAGCAACTCTTGTAGGATTTTGGAAAGGAGGCTTAGATCAGGGGATAAGGGGCAGCAAAGGGCCAAGTCATTCCATTTTCTAGCACCATGAGGGCCGAGGAGGTAATCACTAATATAAATACCAAAGAATCATTGAGCCAATCTCATAATATTCTTAAATTCAAAGCTTTCTAGGGGAGTACCAAGTAATGAAGGGTCCTCCCAGAATTTGATATTATTACCATTACCAATCTTCCATTTTATCCCATTCCTCAGAAGACCCTATAGACTGCAAATACACCTCCACATTAATGACCCCGAAGGGTGAACCTCTGAGAGGCAGTTAATCAAAGGTGTATTTTGAAGGTACTTAGCATTCATGATCATACACCAATCCTTCCTATCCCTCAAATGGTCTCAACCCACTTTAGCCATTAAAGCTTTATTGGTATTAGAAACAGTCCTAATCCCAAGCCCACCACAACTTTTAGGTTGACATACCTTGTCCCATTTAACCAGAGCAAATTTCATTTTTTCCTTGATCCCCGACTAGAGGAAGGTCCTTTGAATTTTCTCAAATTTCTCAGCAATATATCTGGGGATCTTGAAAATGGATAGGAAATAGATAGGGATACCTTGAAGAACAACAAATAGGAGCTATAATTTACCTGCATGGCTAAGCAAGGAGACTTTCCACCTAGCTAGTTTTCTTTGGATCCTTTCTAGAATAGAATTCCAAAAGTCAAAAGTGACTTCCTTAACAATAAGGGGTAAACCAAGATAAACCGAAGGAAGAGAACTACTCAAAAATCCCAAAACAAAAAACACCCAAGCTTATAGATTAGGAGTGTTGTTAAAGAAGTAAATCATGCTTTTATTATAGTTAATGCATTACCCAGAACAAGCAACATAGTTGTTGAGACAAATTTTCCATTTCTGGGCTTCAATCACAGAGGCTTTCCCAAAAAGAAAAGTATCATCCACAAATTGTTGAATCATAGTGGGCTCTAAGGAAGAGGAAACCTTAATTCCCTTAATGGACCCTTCTAATAGTAGATTAGAGAAATTACTGCTCATGACATCTGCAATCATTATAAACAAATAGGGTGAAAGGGGGTCTCCCTATCTAATACCTCTCCTAGCAAAGAAAAACCCAAAGGGAGAACCATTTACCAGAATAGAGTACTTAACCATTGTTACACATTCCATTATAAGATTGATCACAAAATGGCAAAAACCAAATTTAGCTAGGACTTTTGGGACAGAATCTCAAATCACCTTATCATAGGCTTTTGAGATGTCTAATTTAAGGGTCATACCAACATAGTTACATCTATCCATGGAATGGAGTAATTCATGTGTCGTTATGATAGTATCAAGGATATGATGACCAGGCACAAAACCTTTTTGAGTGGGGCTGATATTTTTTTCAAGGAGAGGTTTGATGTGGTTCACTAGAATTTTAGAGAGTATTTTATAGAAAGTATTGCACTAACTGATGGGGTGAAAATCAACCATTGATTAAGGATCAACAACCTTGGGAATTAAAGCAATGAAGGTGTGATTTAGTTGCTTAAGAATCTTACCATATTTGAAAAAGTCATGAGTGGCTAGGACAAGGTCCTCTCCAATAATCTCCCAAAAGGTCTGAAAGAAGGTAGGAGAGAAACCATCGGGGCTAGGAGCTTTATAATCCCCCATACTAAAAGTAGTCAACTTGACCTCCTCAGGAGTGACAACACTAATGACCCCAAGGTTATCATTCTAGGATATAATAGGCAGGAGCGGATCAAGCATCAAACTATCAAGAGTTGGATTAGGAGCCTCAGTAGGAGCCGTATAAGCCATCTGAAAGTAATCTGTAGCCACTAGACCGATTAGGGAGGTCGAATTGATAATCTCCCCTTGAGCATTGTGCAATTTAGTTATCTGATTCCTTTTCTTATGTTTAATAGCATAAACATGAAAGGAAGAGGTGTTCTTGTCACCTTCTTTCAACCATTGGAACTTATATGCCTTGCATAACCACCCCATTTTAAATTTGATTAAAATGGGACCCTCTTTTTCTTTCGCTCTTTGTGTTTTTCCCCCTTCGATTTTGAGGTTTTTCTTTGCCTTGGCATGTGCCTAATATTTTTATCTTGCTTTCCCAAGTGTTTTCCCCAAGTTTCATATTGAAAGTCTTATGTTTTGGGCAAAGTGGGGGAAGCAGTTAATGCAAAGATGCATCGAAGTCGCGCTTCCTCATTGTTTCGCTTTGCCTCTTCTTCACACGTTTTGGTCCGAGTTATGAGGGAGGTCCTAGGCTGATCTGATTGGTGCCTATGCATTTAATGCATGTTTGACTTTGTTTCAAACTCTTCTAGGGCCAACTTGCTCTGTGATCAACTTATTATAAACCCTAATCTAGGCCGACGCATCTGATGCGTTTTATAAATATGGCATTTCACCTCTTTTGTTAGGGTTAAGAGGGGTTAGACAAGTTAGAGAGAAGAGTTAGAAAGGTTAGAAGGGTTAGAAAAGGTTAGAAAAAGAAAGTTAGGGTTTCTGAAGTAAGTTAAACATTTTTTTATAGTTCAGCAGGAGGAGGAGGTGATGCATCTTCTTGATTTTCTTCTCATAGATGGAGATAATTTGAAGACATGGGTTTTTGTACACTGGTGATCTTGCTAGATTTGTAAATGTTGCTTATCTGTCTCATTGATAGTAGGAGCAGCCAGACTTAAACCTACTTCATATTATGCTCTAGAATGGTATTCATTTTGGGTTAATCATTTGATTTGAAAAGCTTTCAAGGAATGAAATTTTATCTTATGTTTTTTTTGAATAATGATTTGCAATCTACTGTTAAAGTTTGCACTATGAATGAATGAAACTTTGTATCAATTACAAGTTAATTTTATTTTGCAGTTCTAGTTTAGGAATTCCTTGGAAGGTAACAAGTCTAATTAGTTGAATGAATCAACGTTCTTTTCAGTTTGAAAACCTTGATCTATCTTTTTCTATTTCTTTAAAACCCCTAGTTAAAGTAGGTTTAGATAGATGTTTGATCTTGCAATAATCCAGAAGCTCAAAACCAACAGGCCCCTTGAATATTACAGCCATATTGACCACTTCATGAAACAACAACATTGTGAACCAACATCAAAGACCTTGGGAGGTGATCAATTTGATTACTGATTGTATCTTTCAGAAGAGGTGAGATACTTTCACTTTTATCTTACCTGCATGTTTTGGTTCAATTTGGCACCTCAACAAGAACTGGCGCTAGAAGGAGGGCCAAAAGAAAAAAATGGATAACATTAGGTCTTCCTCACCAGAGAGGTCCCATAGAGTTCTTCAATCAACTGGAAACCCACCACCTTTGATAGAACTCGAGACCCCAACAAGACACGAGATTCACATGGCAACCATTTTACCACCCTTGTTAGCTCCACTCACTCCACCAAGTTTTTCACCAATACCCCAGTTGATACTCATGAATCTGCCACCAAATATACCTCAATTTCCATTACAACTAGTTTAGCCCATCCAACAGCTAGCTCAACCTCCACCATCACCACCAATGGAATTTTTTGTGAATAATCCCTCTCCATTAGGGACTATCCCTGGAGGATTTCATGATATGCCTAAGAATTCTGAGAGATTCTATCCCAAATACATTCATGGAAAATCAAGGAGTGCTGAGGAGAACATACAAGCTTTTAAGGACGCTTGTACTAGAGCCCAGATAGCTCACCATGATGTGGTTTGTAGGTTGTTCCCTTATTCCTTAGGGGATATGGCATACAACTGGTACCTTAATCTTCCACAAGGTTCTATTCTGAGTTGGATAGATCTAGAGAATGCTTTCATCAATCAGTTCAGAGTTTATGTGGATCCAGCCATTTTGTTCCATCAATTTGCTACCATTAGGAAGGAGCCATGTGAATCATTTCCCTTGTTTAATACAAGGTTTCAATGAATGTATAGGATATTACAGGACCCCTATCTAGTTGCTAAGAATAGTGCCATTCAGGCATATTTAGAGTTATAGACCCCTTGCTTGGCTTATTCCTACAAAGGACTTATCAGCCGATAGATATTGATTCTCTGTCTAAAGTTTATCATCTAGCCATCAAGCTGCAACAACAAACTAGCTCTCAACAAGGGAACTTGGGAGGAGGTTTTCCTTCTATGGGGTATCAGATGTCTAATCCAACCCCTTTATTCAATACTACCCCGAGGATGTCTCCTTCCCATTATGGACCTATGTCTGAGTTGCAGACTCAATCTCATGTTCCATTCTTTGCCAATGGAGCTCCTGACTTCTCTCAATAATCATAGGCTCATCACAGTCCACATGGTCATCATAATCAAGCTAGAATACCAAATCCTATCGGTCAACCACCTATTGCTAAGAATGCTAAGAGTGAAAGGATAGTTCAACTCACAAACGAGGTGGAGACCGTAAAAAAAACTCTATCTCAAGTCACAAATGACATGGCTCAGCTTAAAATGAACCCCTCTTAGAACCAAGGTAATTACCCTAACTAGAATAATAATAATCAGGGTAATTATCAAAACAACAACAATCATAGCCAGAGGAATTATCAAGGCCAAAACTTCCCTAACCAAGGCTATCAAAATCAAAATAGAGGATATAACCAGAGGTCTAATAACAACAAACAATGGAACACAAGGCCAAATAATGGCAGGGTTTCTCACAATTATCAAGCTAATGAGGACATGCCACATACTGCAAATATGGTTGACTCAATTTTATGACTAACTGGTGCAGGTTGCATGATACTACAACTCATTCCGAGGTGAATTTTTCTAAAATGGAGAAGGTTGTGAAGATGGCATAGGCAGATGCCCAAACATTCCAAGGGAATTCAAATAAAGGAGGTGGCCCAGTGGATACAACAATGGCTTATGACCTCTTTGAAGAAGAACCTTCATTCCCAATGCAAAATGAGAATGAACCAAAAGAAGATGTGTATGATGCCCAAGCCTTTCATACAAAGGGAGGACACTTCCTAAGAAACCAGAATAAGGGTCTGTTCACCACATCAGCACCACCTAACCACATGGTGCCTCCGAATCAGAGTGTTGATAACAACCCTCCTCCACTGAAGGGTCCGCCAGACTTCCCTAAAAAAGGTAATTCATCTAGTGTTTTCAAATATAATGCAAGTTATAACACAAAATTTGATATTGTTTCTGAGATGTAGAAACAAAAATCCTCTTTATCATACTTTGACATCCTAAAATGGTGCCCTTCCAAATGAGACATAGTGTTGAAAGCTTTGGAAGAAGCTGATAAATCAAAAGGGAAAACCAAGGTGGCAACCACTGCAGACATGAACGCAGCTCTTTTCAGAAACAAGGTAGGGACCCCACCATTTCTTTTAAGTTTGAGAATCTGTGGAAAGAATCTGCACAATTGTCTGCTAGATTTAGGGGCTTCTGGCAATGTTATGCCATTTTCTGTATGCAAGAAATTGGGATTGAATCCTGTCCAAACAAAAAAGAAGGTCATCCAACTTGATAAAACAGAGGTTAATGTAGTTGGAGAATTGATAAATATATAGGTACAAGTAGGGTCTGACCCTAGGATTCAAACCAATATGGATATTCAGGTAGCAAACATTCCTGAGACTTACGGTATGCTTTTGAGCAGATATCTAATGAAGAGTATAGGGGGATATATCTCCCTCGACTTTTCACATATGTGGCTACCATGGAGGGGAATTCCTACGTAGATTAGGATTGAGAGTGAACCTCACCTCAAACATATCATCACTAAGTATGACTGTCCCAACGAGGTAGCTTATTTTGAAACTGAGATAGGGGTTTATAAAAAAGAGGAAATTCTGACTCTTTCGGTTTTGTATTCTAACGATTTGTCAATGCAAGAAGTCCTTGATCCCATGATTAGTGTAAACTAGAAGGTACTGATCAGGAAGCTGTAATAGGATCAGCTGGTATTAGGGGAAGATATTGATTTGTGGAGTCTTCTACTCCCAAAATTGGTGTAGGGTGCACTACCAAAATCATTTGGAATTGACCTGCCAACCCTGCATCAGTGTTCTCAATCATGTTTGTCAAACTGAAGAAACTAGCCCAAGTCACCTTGAGATTGTTTCAGATCACTTCTCATTTGAAGCCAAGAATGCAATAATGTTAACCAGAGATAATATACCTTCAGAGGAAGTCCCTCCTCAAATTGAACTTACCCCAATCATAATACCAGACCAACATAGTTGTGTTGAACAACCCCAGGGTTTGTTTGATACCCTTGCACTCACAAGTATACCAAAACCCAAGGGGTTAATCAAAGATACAAATAACTTTCAGAAATATATCCTAGGATTACATGATATATCTGAGCGGGAATTGGATATTGCACCTGATGAACCTATTGAACACCCAGTCCCAATATTTGATGCAAAAGATCAAGTGGCCCCACCTATGGTTCATCTTATCCAGGCACCCACAACAAGCTCAAAGAGATCAACCCCAACTCATGATCAACTATGGACCCTCACATTTGATGGATCCAAATCTAAAATAGGGTGTGGTGTTGGAATTGAGTTAACTAGCCCAAAAGGGAAAAACTTTTTTGCTTCTTACAGGTTATAGTTTGGATGCACTAACAATATAGCAGAATATGAAGCATTAGCTTAGGGACTATTGTTCGCACATCAGAAGAAAGTTGTTGCCTTGATGGTTAAAGGAGATTCAGAATTGATTATCAAGCAAGTACACAACCAATACACATGTCACAACAAAAGGCTGGCAACCTATAGAAATCGGGTGTGGAACCTGATTGAAGACTTTGATGCTTTTGGGATTAGTTTAATCCCTAGAGAGGCGAATCAAATAGCTGATTTGTTAGTTGTTGCCACAAGTACCCTAGAGCCCATGCAAGGCTCCAAGCTCAAGATATTCTTAGTAGAATTGATATCCACCTCGACTGTCCCTGATAATGTCAGGAAATTTCAAGTCTTCGACGATGATCGACATATCCTTGATTTTCTGGAAAGCTCAGATGTTTTCGAAGGAAAGATCATCGATGAGTCCAATAGGGATCAAGGAGACTATAACCCTGAAGACTAATACCAAACGTGTCCTCAATTTAAAAAGTAATAGCATTCCCAAGGGAATGGTGGCCTTAGAAAGAATTTTTGATTCATATCCAAGGGCTCGGGAAAAGGTATCAACCAAAGATAAGGGAGGTGAATATGAAACTGTTAACTTAGTTGACTTTGGCCCTCAAAGAAATGTTTACATAGGGAAAGCCTGCCCTGAAGCAATTAGAGAAGATATATTGAGGGTACTGAAGAAAGATATTGCTGCAATAGCTTGGGGGTATGAATATCTAAAAACATTTGATACTTCTGTGATAACCCATACTATCCCTTTGAAGCCTGAAGCTAGATCATTTCAGCAGAAACAACGTCCTGATTGAACCACTGATCTTTAAGGAAGTTCAGAAATTGCTTTCTGGAAGAATAATATTCCCTATATGACATTCAATGTGGGTGGATAACTTGGTTCTAGTTCGTAAAAAGAATGGGGAGATCAGGCTATGTGTAGATTTCAGGAATCTGAATAGAGCTTTAGAAAAAGATAAACTACCACTCCCTTCTCTGGATGAAGTCTTGCAAACTATTAATGGGTCTCAAATGATGTTGTTCCTAGATGGTTATTTTGGGTACAATCAAGTGATCATTAATTATGAAGATAGAATGAAGACAACCTTCACTACTAAGTGGGGAACATTTTCTTACAGGAGGATGCCATTTGGTTTGATAAACGCTGGAGCAACCTTTCAGCGTGCAATGGATGTAGCATTCAAAGATTTGATTGGTAAGTGCATCATCATTTATATGGATGACCTGAAAGTATTCTCTAAAGATAGACTAAACCATGCTGCAGACTTGGCTAAAGTTCTTGAAAGATGTATCCAATATGGTGTTTCTCTGAATCCTAAAAAGTGTGTGTTCGGGGTTTCTGAAGGGAAACTTTTGGGACACATAATCTTGGAAAGAGGGATATCGATAGATCCATATCAAGTTGAGTCTATTTTGAAGTTAACCATGCCAGGAAGTAAGAAGGAGATGAGATCTTTCTTCGGAAAGATCAACTTTGTGAGGAAGTTTATCATAGGTTTTGCAAAAATTATTAAACCTTTGAACGAAATGATGAAGAAAGATGCTAGAATAGAATGGAGTAATGAGGCAAAGGCTGCTTTTTCTCAGGTTAAGTAATCCATTTTGGAGGCGCTAGTCCTCACTAGTCCTAACTACTTGAAGCCATTTTATATTTATTCTTTTTCTTCTGAACACTCATGTGCAGTTGTCCTAACACAACGAAGAGATGAGGGGGATGAAAGGAAAATTGCCTTCATGAGATCTCCGTTTAAGAATGCTAAAGTCAAGTACCCACCTCTTGAGAAACAAGCTTTTGCATTGGTTAGAGCTATCAAGAAGTTTAGGCATTATATCCTTTGAAGTTAGATCATTGTTGTGGTTCTTGATGTTGTTGTGAAGTCTCTACTTATGTAGAGCAAGTTGGGAGAATGAAGGGGGAAATGGATGGCTATTTTGTAGGAGTTCAATCTGGAGATTCACCCTATGAAATTTGTCTGAGGTCAAGGCCTATCTAAAGCAATAGCGGATGCTGGTAAGAACATTACTTGTCACCAGTACACAACATAGTCCTTTTCTAATGACTCTTGGTATGTCAATATTATTTATTTCATGCTCAATAATCAGTGCCCAGAGGGAATGAATACAACTCACAGGAGAGCACTGAGAATGAAAAGCTCCCATTATATGCTCAAAGGAGGATTTTTATATAGAAATAATTTTGAGGGGGTTTATCTACAATGCCTTGATCAACAAGAAGTTAAGTATGCAATTGCTAAATTTTATGGGAAACATGGCACGAGTCATGGTTCTGTAGATTCTTTAGCACATCAGATCCTCAAATCTGGTTATTATTGGCCATGTGTGTTTAAGGGTGCCCACCAACATGTAAAGACATGTCATATATGTCAAAATTCTGCATCGAGAGAGTGTCATCTAGCCATGCTATTGCAGCCTGTTTATGAGGTAAGGCCATTTGCCCAATGGGAACTTGATTTTATTGGGGTAATTAACCCAAATTCTTCTGCAGGATATAAATTCATTTTGACTACCACGGATTACTGCACAAGATGGAAAAAAGCTATACCTTGCAAGAATAGCACAATAGGGGTAGTAATCAAGTTCCTCATTGAATGCATCACAACTAGGTTTGGAGTACCCTTTGCACTAGTATGTGACAATGGCCCTGCCTTTTCTTCTGTCGAGTTCATTGCATGGGCTTATGATCATAGGATTGTTTTAAAGTATTCTTCAAACTATTATCTGCAAGGAAGTGGAGTTGTAGAATCAAATAATAAGAATCTCCTATGAGTAATCAAAAAATGGTTAGAGAACAATCCTAGAGACCGACATACCCAGTTAAGATTTGTGTTATGGGAAAATAGGACTAGGATCAAGGTTGCGTTGAAGACTTCAGCATTTAAGCTAGTGTATGGCCAAGCGCCTTTGTTCCCTATTCACTTGAAAATACCTGTCTTGAAATTTATACAAGAATTTTACTTTAGTGATGATAGGATTGAAGGTTAGTTGGCTTACTGAATTTAGAAGAGCAGAGAGATGCTGCTTTGCAACAATTCTTTAGGCACCAGGTTGTTGTCAAATGTTGGTTTGACAAAAGAGCCAAATTCAAGGCTTTCAGGATATCAGACCTTGTCTTACTGTGGGATAAAGCCAATGAAAAGAAGGGTGACCACCAGAAGTTTGATAAGATCTAGTTGGGCCCCTATCAAATTGCTGAAATCCTAGGATAAAATGCTTTCCGGCTAAGTAGTTTAACAAGAGAACCTGTTCCATTTCCTGTCAATGGAAAATTCCTCAAACATTATTTTGGGTCTTAAAAGGTCTGGTATTTTGTTGGGTTGTATATATGTAAATAGTTTGTTGTTCCGTTCACTTTGTCTTTTCCTTGTTTTTTTGTGGGGGCCTTCATTTTATTCAATTGAGTAAGGGGGTTGTTATCTGAAGTATACTTTGGTTACTAGGAGAGAAGTTGGTTTAGATATTTTCAGGTTTTCTGATTGGATGATTTTGTTCTAAATTCATTATTTTATGTCCATTGTCAATGAGAGTTGTGGAAAGTCATTGAGAACAAGGTGTAAAGTAAGCAATCTTCACTAACTACAATTGAATCTATCACAAATCATCAGAAACATCTCCTTTTGTAATGGTATATTTGTCTTAGGATGATGGTGTTGCAATATTTGAGTGAAAATTTTGATTCCCCGGATGCTGTTATGAGGTCCGTGGTAGTTTTCAACCCAATACAAATGTTGGACATCTGACATATTGAGAAGGAATTGAATAAAAAAGAAAAGATAACTATCTAAGAAAAGAAAACTCAATACTGAATGGGTGATTCTAGTATCTCTACTGGGGCTATTGGTGCCTGACTGGTAGTAGAGCAATGCTATGAGAAAACTAGAGGTATCTCCATCGGAGCTATGGATGCTTGACTGGCAGTAGAGCAATGCCTAGGATATCATTGCAAAACAGTTAAAGGGAATCAACTCATGTAGTTCAAATCCTGTGCATAATTGTTTAAAAGATGAGGAAAACTTTGTAAAAGGGTGATGCACCATCAAGCACACACATAGATTCAGGGGTAGCCAGTGTTGATTTACATTTGAGATTCTAGCTCAACCTTGTTTACTAAAATTGACCTAATTGGAATTGTGATGTCCATAAACTAGGAGTTATGGGTAACTGAATCCCTTAGTTTCCTGAAAATGGTTAAACCATTTTCCCAGCCAAGTCGCCAATTGTTATGCCTTGCATAACCACCCCATTTTAAATTTGATTAAAATGAGACCCTCTTTTTTCTTTTTCTCTTTGTGTTTTTCCCCCTTCGATTTTGAGGTTGTTCTTTGCCTTGGCATGTTCCTAATATGTTTATCTTGCTTGCCCAAGTGTTTTCCCCAAGTTGCATATTGAAAGTCTTATGTTTTGGGTGAAGTGGGGGAAGCAGTTAATGCAAAGCTACATCGAAAGTCATGCTTCCTCATTGTTTCGCTTTGCCTCTTCTTCACATGTTTTGGTCTGAGTTATGAGGGAGGTCCTGGGCTGATCTAATTGGTGCCTATGCATTTAATGCACATTTGAATTTGTTTCAAACTCTTTTAGGGCCGACTTGCTCTGTGATCGACTTATTGTAAACCCTAAACTGGGCTGACGCATTTGACGCGTTTTATAAATATGGCGTTTCACCTCTTTTGTAAGGGTTAAGAGGGGTTAGACGGGTTAGAGAGAAGAGTTAGAAAGGTTAGAAGGGTTAGAAAAGCTTAGAAAAAGCAAGTTAGGGTTTTTGAAGTAAGTTAAACATTTTTTTACAGTTCAGCAGGAGGAGTTGATGCATCTTCCTGATTTTCTTAGCATAGATGGAGATAATTTGAAGACATGGGTTTTTGTACATTGGTGATCTTTCTAGATTTGTAAATGTTGTTTATCTGTCTCATTGATAGTAGGAGTAGCCAGACTTAAACCTACTTCATATTATGTTCTAGAATGGTATTCATTTTGGGTTAATCATTTTATTTGAAAAGCTTTCAAGGAATGAAATTTTATCGTATGTTTTGTTTGAATGATGATTTTCAATCTACTGTTAAAGTTTGCACTGTGAATGAATGAAACTTTGTATCAATTACAAGTTAATTTTATTCTACAGTTCTAGTTTAGGAGTTCCTTAGAAGGAAACAAGTCTGATTAGTTGAATGAATCAACATTCTTTTCAGTTTGAAAACCTTGCTCTATTTTTTTCTATTTCTTTAAAACCCCTGGTTAAAGTAGGTTTAGATAGATGTTTGATCTTTCAATAATCTAGAAGCTCAAAACCAGCAGGCCTCTTGAATATTACAACCATATTGACCACTTCGTGAAACAACAATATTGTCAACCAACATCAAAGACCTTGGGAGGTGATAAGTTTGATTACTAATTGTCTCTTTTAGGAGAGGTGAGATACTTTCACTTTTATCTTACCTACATGTTGTGGGTCAATTTGGCACCTCAATATGAACCTCAATTTCTACTTCTAGAAAATCTCCTCTTTCCTTAGAATTTGTTCCCACTCCCTCTGGCTCTCTTTTTCTTGGTTACAAGTAGGAAGACTAACATCCCCCTCCATTTTATTTTGAATCAATTTTAGTTTATCCCCAACATTTTTTTTCTTCTGTAAAAAATCCCCAAAAACCCTTTTGTTCTAGCCTTTCATCATACATTTGATATGTTTGAGTTTAAAAAAGATTCTGAACATGGGGGAACCACTAATATGAATATTCCACCATTCAATAACTTTTTTTTTGAAATGAAGGTGGGAATTCCACATTATCTCAAATAGGAAAGGGAACGAACTGACAATAGACTGGTCGCTCAAGGTCAACAGCAGTAGATTGTGATAAAAAACCATCTTGGGAAGAGCTTGGAGAGTGGCACTAAGAAGGCTAGTCCAGTTACTAGAACAAAGGAATCTATCTAATCTAGCTTGAATCAAGCCCTCCCCTAGATGCTTGTTGGTCCAAGCAAAATATTGGCCCATTAAGTCTATGTCAATCAGGCCAGTAGAACTCAAAAAGTTTTCTAGATCAGCCATGTTGTCAGAATAATCCACTAGACCACTGCTTTTCTCTTAGGGAAATAAGGGGGAGTTGAAATCCCCAGCCACTAGCCACCAAAAACCACTATTGTTTTTAACCCAATCAGAAAGAGCCTACCACAAAGCATACCTAGCTTTCCTCTAGTAGGGAGCATAAACATTGATAAGCAACCAAGAGTCACCTGGGTAGGTAAGAGAAACACCAACACTACTCCTGCATCAGAATAGTTTGGATCCATTAAATCTAGAAGGGTTACAAAGCACAACAAGACCACTAGATGCCCCTTCAACATCACTATAGGAGTAAGTGGCCCTTGGCCATAAATAATTAGCAACATTATCAAAATTTTCTTTTTACATCTTGGTTTCTTATAAAAGTAACACATCTATCTTATGTTCTAAAACATTGTTTTTTAGAGCCAAATGCTTATGAAAGTTGTTCAGCCCTCACACATTCCATGACATGACCTTCATTTTTGAACTTTCTTGGAGGACATGTCCAATTTCCTCTATTTACCAATGGCTATCTCATTTGTGGTTTCTCTTAACCTCATAAGTCTCTGGCTGGGCCTACCAGGCTTGGAATCACCACCCACATCCACCTTTTTCTTCCTCCCTCTTTTCTTTGGGGTTACCTAGTTATCCTATTCAATAAAATTCTCCAAATTTGAATCCTTAGAGTTGAAAGATGACACATCTCTAGTACCCATATCCTCCCATATTTCACCCTCTTCCCCCATATTCTCACTACTCCCTACTGAAACCACCTCTAGCAGGGCACCATCGGCAAGCTCATCATCCCCCAGAGTCAGGCTAGAGGAAAGATCAGCTATATCCAACACCTTAACACATACCAAATTCTCAGTTAGGGAAAGATTAGCAAGGATTGAAGCCAAGTCAACACTGGTCTCCAACCTAGGAAGAGGAAAACTAGAGTTAGGGGGTTTAGACAAGTCTGGCAAGGTATATTTTTCCAGATTTCCAACAATTGGGTTCTCATTTTTTGGAGGAGAGTTAGCAATAGCAGAAAAATCTCTCAAGTTAGGTTCCTTATTAAAGGAGGACTTACAATCAGAGATAAGGTGACTAGGTTTGGAACAATTTTGACAGTAGACCATAGCATTTTCATTGCACACAGGTTAGACCCAGGTACCAAACTTAGAGCAAAGCTTAACAAAGTTAGGAAGTGTCTTATTTACACTAATGTTCACACAAAAGTAGGAAAACACTAACCTAGACTTAGATCTGGTGATGGAGTCAGAAGTAATGAAGTGTCCCAAGGAATCACCAATGCTCTTGAATATTGATTCATCCTAGTATTTCAAGGGTAGTCCAGGCAGGCGTACCCACACCAGAGCTAATTTATTTAGATGCACATAGGGTCAAACCTCAGCTTCTAGTGACATAAAGCCAAACTGTGTTTTCCATAAACCCAAGGTCTAGAAGAGAGAACCAAAACCAAATATTCTGAGGCCATGAACTTGAAATGGAAGAGACCACCCGACATAGTACAGATGTCCACACTTCCCTTAAGGCACCATTTAGCAGCAGCCCATCTTCGAACCATATCAACAGTGGGACAGAAGGAGAGAAAACAACCCACAACAATGTTCTCCATGGAGGAGAGAATCCTATCACTGACCGTATTAGAGATAGAGAAATCTATTCTTGAAGCAATAACTTCCTCCTCTAAAGGAGGTGGAGGGTTTGAGCTTTGTTTTCCATTAGTTAGAACATTCTTCCAAGCTTTAGTTTCTGGAAGAATCTCAACTGCCGACACTTTGACCAGAGACACGGGTGGCACTGAAAGATCTGCAACTAAAGGATATGACCTCCAGGAGAGGCTCCCGAGGTACACGATTCCACAAGAGAAAAGATGAGGCTCAAGTAAGGGGGGATAGAGGGGGACTATGGGTACCCCTAGGGAAGAATCCACCATGTGTGCAGGCTATTCAAACATGGATAGAGGAGAGAGGAGCAGGAAAAAAAATTTTAGCTTAACCACCATTGAAACCATTGGAGTGGATTTTGTTATGAGTGAGATAAGAAATAATTTTAATAGATGGAGGATGGTGCTAATTTACATAGGGTACCTATTTTCTAACCTTTTACCAAGGTACTTTCCCAAAGCACCATCAAAGTGGTTATCACTAGAGGATGATTTTTTATTTATCATTTTATCTCTTTTTATTTTCTATTTTTTTATTTTTTATTTTTTGACTAAGATACCCCAATGGGTTAAGCATAGAATCTCTTGAGGTGGTTTCTATTTATAGGTTCTTATAAAAGACCACCTTTAGGTGTTACTAGTTGATAAGCTCCTGATACATACCTTGTAGTAACAACATACAATCCTAACCAATTAGGTTTAAACTTTCCTTTGTTATCCTAATCCATTTGATTCTTTTGGTTCTCCTTAAGGAATAGATCTCCCACTTCGAATTTATGTCCCTTGATCTTCTTATTATAAATTTGAAAAATATAATTATGATAATATTGAAGATGGTTAAGTTATTGTAAACATCTTCATCCAACAATTCTAGCTCATTTATCCTTGACACTTAGTATTATTCATCATCAATTAGGTTTTGTAATGAGATCCTCAATTATGGAAGCTCGACCTCAATAGTTAAGATGGATTTGGTACCATAAACCAAGGAGTATGGTGTGGTACTGGTAGGTGTTTTGACATTAGTTTGGTAAGCCCATAAGGTGGGATTAAGTTGTAGGTGGTTTTTTCCTCCTACAATGATTTAATAACTAAGCCCTTACAACCATGATTCAAAGATTGGACATCTAATCTGAATAGCTATTTCAATCATCATGAAGGTGCACTTAACTTTTCAACCCAGGGACGCGAACTTGAAATGGGTCAGCACAATATGTGCACTAGGAACTCAAAGTAGACATTCCATTCTACAGCTAAGGAACACACAATACTGAAAGTAAATTTCTTGAAAAGGAATGAAACAAATGTTGAACATCAATCAATGACTATGCTAAGCTGAAATGCATAGCAAGAATGAAAATATGAGCAACAGATAGGACACTGCTCTATCTACTTTGGCTACAGGACATTGCTCTATCTACTTTGGTCTTCACATCTCTGTAGGACTCTCCTGAGATTTTCCAATGCTTGATTAAAATAAACACCATAAGTGGTGAAGTCATCCATATAAATCTCCATGCAATCATGAGAAATATCTAAGAATATGCTTATGACTACCCTCTGAAAAGTTGTAGGTGCATTGCACAAGCCAAATGGGAGTACAGAATAGGCATAGGTCCCCCATGGATAGGTAAATGTGGTCTTCTCCTGGTCCTCTGGTGCAATTTGGATCTGGTTGTAGCCATTGAATCCATCTAGAAAAGAGAAGTATTGCTTTCCTACAAGTGTTTCCAAAACTTGATCAATGAAGGGTAAAGGAAAGTGATCCTTCTTGGTGGAAGCATTAAGTTCCCTATAATCAACACAAACTCACTATTTCCCTCCTTTCTTGGGCACAATCACCAATGGAAATACCCACTGACTATCTAAAATGGGGTTGATAAATCCTGCATCTAGTAATTTCTACAGTTCTCCTTTCACAATCTCTCTTAGTACAAGGTTAATTCTTCTCTACGATTGTCTTACTGGGGTGCAAACATCTCTGATGTAAATTCTGTGTACAAAGTTGAGGATCCAATCCCTTCATATCATGATAATCCCATGCAAATGCATGATGATGGGTCCTTAATAGGTTCACCAATAACAATTGTTGTTCTTCATTTATTTGACTATTAACATTCAAATATTTTCCTTCTAACACCTGGACTTGTGTAGTTAACTCTATCATGGCTGCTTCATTAACACTTGGTACCTTTAGTTCATATGGAAAATATGTATGGGACATACTTATTGCTGCAGGAAGTCTTTCTATAGGAATAGTGGCTGTAAGAAGAGCATCTATAGGAAGAACGTCTACAGGAACAGTAGTTGGAAGAAGAGTAGGAAGAAGTGTCTTGACTGGAGTGGCAGAATGAGAAGGTGATGCTTCCTCCACTTCATAATGGTTCTAAATGATGTTAGCTAATACTTCATCTTCATCTTGGAGCTACATGAAAGAGCTTCTACCTAGCATCATAAGTTGCGCCACAAAATTAACTTCCTCGGCCTCTTCACCAACTTGTGGCCATACTGGATCATCTTCATCATGAGATGGCTGAGAAGGTGGATAGAGAACAAAAAATTTAGTACTCCTCCCATCTGAAATGGTCATGTCACCTAACTGACATCCAATGTATGCATTTGTAGTTGTTGACCATGGTCGTCCAAGAATAATGGGATACCCGCCTAGTGTAGCCTTAGGAGAAAGAATCATAAAGTCTATTGGGTACTCCTAGGAGTCTAGAACTACCACAAGATCCTCCACTACACCATCAGGCTTAACAGTAGAGCTCTCAGCAAGCTATAGGATAGTAGGAGTGGATCTCATGCTTGTAATGTTTAGTTGCTGCAAGATGTCCTTGGTCATTACATTTATTGCCACCCCTAAATCAATCAGAGCATTCTTCACTTAGATCACATTTATGAAAATTGTTACCACAAGGCTTCCTGGTCATTATACTTGGGAATAGTCACTTCTCCTAGCATGATGTTAGCTAGCTAGCTCACCATATGAACTGTAGTTGGGTCTTTCTTTTTCCTACCTAGCTTCTTGAGACAGGCTTCCTTGATTGCTTTGCCATAGATTGGAACATCCTTTATGGCCTGAAATAGAGGTATATGGACACATATATGCTTCAGATGATCCAAGATATCAAAGGTGGTATCCTCCTTTTCTTCCTTCTTCTTGGCAACTTCCAATCTCTGGGGAAATGGTGGCTCTTGTTCAGTCTGCTTGACTCTGACCGGTTTAGGATTTTTAGGTACATTTGACTGAATGGGATCATTCAGAGGCTCCTCTTCCTCTTCCATAGGGAGCTTAGTGATAATGGGCTTGGAAGGGGCCAGTAGAGTAGTACTTGAATGCATGTGGATATCACTTACAGTCATAGCATATGTAGGGAATTGATTTGAATCAGTAGAGTATGCAGGTTGTTGTTGTGGTTTGTTATTTGGATTAGCTGTGGGCTGAGCTGGTAGCTGAGTAGGTTTAGGTGCATTTGATCTTGGGTTGGAAGGTGGAGGAATTATAGCAAGTTGTTGGGGCTGAGAAGGTGGTTGCATGTAACTAGTTGTCTGGGTAGGCCATTGTTGTCCTCTCCATTGATTTGTTTGTTGCCAATTTCCTAAAGGTGGTTGCTAGTGCCCTTGAAATTGCTGCCAATTCCCTTAAGGTTGTTGCCACTAGGGTGGAAAACTCTAATGACTGGGCCAAGCATTTGGAGGGTTACTCCAAGGCTGTGGTGGATATCCTCCATAACTGGGTGGATATGGGGGCTGCCATTGGTTACCAGATGAATAGGAATTAAAAAATGGCCCAGCATAGGATAGTGGATTCGATGGCATACCTTGTCTTGGAACCCACGGCTTCCTTTGTGCAATATAGTAGACTTGGTCTTCTTCAATCTAGATTGGCTTGAACTCGGGTGGAATCTACTTGCTTTCAAGGTTAGCTACCATCTTGCATCTATAGTCCTTTTGTTTGTAGTGAGGGAAATACTCTATCAACATTTCCTTTGCCTCCTCTTGCTTCTTTTTGGCCTAAAGTGTATCTAGCTTAGTAGCTAGATTATTGATAATGTCCTACTTGAAATCCACCAATAAATGAGTAATCTCCATTCTTGAAACTCCATCGGTAGTTCTGGCATATTTTCTTGATATCCTCCCAAGGAACTTGGGAGATATCTCCTCCTGCCATGAGGTACAAGGAATCAGTGCAACTATCATTAATTCCTCTTAGGAAAAACAACTTTTGTGAATCTTCATTAAGTGCATGGTGTGGAGACTTTTGCAGGCAGAATAGAAACCTTGCAATGCAATCTTCCAGATTCTCATCTTCCTTTTGCTACATCCTAAAAATGTCACCTTCTCTCATGTCACTACCTTTGCAATATTCCTTATATTTCTCAAGGAATTTTGTCTTCATGTCTTTCCAAGTTTCCACAGTATCTTTGCCTAGGCTCATGAACCATCCTAATGCAGCCTCTTTCAAATTGGTGGAAAATAACTTAAGCCTATGGGAATCAGTAGTATAATCATAACTCCTACAGAGTATATCAAACTCAAATAAGAAGGTATTAGGATCCTCTATTACAAGTCCATAAAACTTGGGGAGTGTTGAGGCATGAATGTTCTTGATGTTGTCAACTTCATTTTGATGGGAAATGGGGAAAGGAAAAGCTAGTTGGTTTTGTCTATTCCTATTTGCATCACCCATTCCTGCTTGATGCGGTTCTAATACAAAGGGGTTCTCAAGCTGATTTTGATCTTCAGAGGAGACTTTAGAGCTAGTCAAATCAAGATATGCATCAGCAAAGGGGTGTGGATCTTCTTCTTCTTCTTTTGGTAGATTATGATATTCAACTAGCTAGAATGGATGAGGATTGTTAGGAAGAAATCTCCCATAAGCATCCCTTCTCCTTCCTCTATGCATGTGGTATCACTCACTATTAGTCAGCTCACACAAAGAATTAGTAAAGAATAAGGGGGGTCATTACTTCCTAGATGAGGACATACTAAGAATAACTTCCAGAAACATTGCAGCAAGAAAAACTACCAATGACTCCAAAAGACTTCCTAGTTTGACACCATCCCTGACAACGATGCCAAAAATGTTGGCCTCCTACAATGATTTAATAACTAAGCCCTTACAACCATGATTCAAAGATTGGACATCTAACCTGAATAGCTATTTCAATCATCATGAAGATGCATTTAACTTGTCAACCCAGTGGCGTGAACTTGAAATGGGTCAACACAGTATGTGCACTAGGAACTCAAAGTAGCCATTCCATTCTATAGCTAAGGAACACATAATACTAAAAGTAAATTTCTTGAAAAGGAATGAAAAAAATATTGAACATCAATCAATGACTATGCTAAGCTGAAATGCATAACAGGAATGAAAATCTGAGCAATAGGCAGGACACTGCTTTGGCTGCAGGAACAGTCACAGAATGAAATTCTAGTGGCTACAAGAATAGTCAGTGCTAGATTTCTAACTAATTACTACACAAAAAGTAATACTAAACTAATGTGAAGATAAGAAGATGGATTACTCACCAATTGGCCCCCCTTGGATAAGTATGCTCTAAAACTAATGAAAACTCAGATGCTCGAACTCATAACTTTATTTTATTCACTATAAATCATGCATACAAAAGAGTAATGTATTTATATTACTAAAACTAGAGAATGAGAGTACAATATCAAATCATGCAACCTCTAAAGAAGGAGCATGAAATAATTATTTATACTACATTTAAACAAGGTAGTCAACTCCACGACTGGGAGGACGCCATTTAGGGAAAACAGTGAAAGTGGAGAAATGGTGGTTATGCATGCATGTAATCTGGTCAGACATGCAAGTCTAAATGCAGATCTAGCACAAGAGTAACACCCATGCATTCTCAATCATTAAATACCACTACAAGGTGGTTATGTTCAGTTGCATGAAGAATCTTTTGTTGTCAGCTTCCTTTGACTTGGAGTGATTCCTCAATTGGACTTTATGGTGCATGCCCAGCTAGCGGTGTCTTCCTCAACATAGCACATTAAATCTTCATGGAAAAGTCAATATGCATAATAGCTTCACATCTATAACCACTCTAAGGAGCATTCATTAACCACATGCAAAATCAATATAGATAACCCACATAATATTGCAAATGTCATTAAAGCTTGCAGAGATATGATAATGTCAAATGTTGATGGTTTGAGGGAAACATTATGCAAATACCGACATTTAATCATTAAATTCCATGACATCTACCAAAAAATATGCTATAGGTTCTACCCAAAATTAGACCAAAAACTAGGCTCATTAGGTGGTCATGACCTACATCATTAATAGTACTTTTTAAGATTTTTAGGATAGTTTTGTTTGATGCTTCAACTTAGTCATTTCCTTGAGGATAGTAGGGTGTAGATAAATGATGTTGGATATTGAATTTAGAATAGAGTTCCTTGACATCCTAGTTCTTGAGAGGTGTTCCACTATTGGTAATAATGGCTTGAGGCACACCATACTAGAAAATTAAGTAGTTGAAAATGAACATAGAAATTTGGTTTTTGGTAATGTATGTCAAAGGAATGGCTTCAATCTACTTTATAAAATACACAATGATAGTAATGATAAAATTATGGACATTGGAGGATGTGGAAGAAATATTTCTTATGAGGTTGATCCCTCATTGTGAGAAAGGCCATGGTGTAGTTATGGGTCATAATTCTTATGTTGGAGCATGGATGAGATCACCATGTTGTTGGTGGTGCAAAAATTTATTGATAAATTGATTTGCTTCTTGTTATATGATTGGCCAATAGTATCTAGTTCTCAACAACTTTTTAGCAAGGGCAGGGCAACTTGAATAAGACCAACAAATTCCTTTGTGTACCTCTTATAAGGCTGTTGTAGATTCTTCCAAGTTAAGATACCTAAGTAGTGCACCATCGAGACTCTCTATGTAAAGGGTATCACCAATAATGACAAAGCGGGATGATAATCAAATAAAAAAAATTAAGGTTGGTAGTGAGGTCAGGTGGTAAGATACCATTTTGTAGATAGTTGAAGATGTCATGGTAGCATAGGGAATCGAGACCAAAAATTTCACACATGAATTTTGATTTGGGGACTTTGAATGTAGGTATGAATAGTTTCTTAACTAAGAATTCATACGCATAATTTTTATGTGACATATCCAATAAGGAACCAATTATAGCCATAACATTTGATGCCCTATTATTGATCCTAGTGATTTCCTCAAAATTAATATCAATGAAATATTCCTTGAAGCTTTATATCATCATTTTGTATGGTATCAAATTTTTATCTTTCATCTGGTGATCATTGTTGACTTGTCTTACCACTAGTTGTGAATCAACAAAAACCTATAATTTTTTATTTTCCATTGGATAACCTTTCTCAACCCTGTTATTAGAGCTTCATATTGAGCTATGTTATTTGTACATGGAAAAGCTAGCTGATATGACTTAGGTATGTAGTCACCTTGAGGGGTGATAAAGAGAATTCTTGCTCTTGAGACATGTTGCATGTGAGAGCCATCAATGTATAGTTTCTGCTGACTTGTTGACATAACAGTGAATATTCCCTCATCTAAGAAATCTACTATAAGAGGATTTTCATCATATATTGGTGCTTCTACTAGTTAATTTACAATTATTTATCCTTTGATCTCTTTTTCTATCGACATACTCTATGTAAAACTTAGTGAGAATCATTACCTATTTAGCCATTCAGCCCATGAGTGTTGCCTTAGATAGTAGGTATTTGAGTGGATCCATCTTTTAAATGAGCTTGATTTGATGATTAAGCATATAATGTTTTTTTGGGAATTAAAAACTACTACTAAGTAAGCTCTCTCAATAGGTGTGTATTTAATCTCCTTTCCAACTAAATTTTGACTAATATAATAGACCACTCTTTTTTTTCCTAATGAAATAGTGAAAAATGGGTTCTTTTCTATATTGAAATTGGGTGATGTGATGCACCTTTCTACTATTTCATTAGGGAATGAAATCCCCAAAGGTAGGATTGACTTTCAACCCTAAATCCAAACTTATTGGAGATCTTGCAAATTTCCTAATGACAAGATGAGGTAAAATCTGCCTGAACAATACTTTGGGAAGAAAAAATAAAAATAGTAAATGAACTCAATTATGTAATGTGAAACTTGAATCATCAATTTAAAGCATAAAATAATAAAAACAAAAAAAATCCTATAGAGCTAAGAAGGGTAATTTGATGTGTACTACTCACAAAAAGCTATTGTTGAGTGTCCTCTTGAGAAATATTTTACCTAGGGCGAATGTGTCTTTCTATAGGGATCCAAAATCTAATTTCATAGTCCTCTACTCCTAGATTTTTACTCTTGATTCCTCCAGATCTCACTGCTAGAAAGTTGGATTTAAATTCTGCAAGTAAGATTTCATGGCTTGACAACTTTTATGACAACTTTGAAAACTTTACAAAATTTCACTTTTGATCAATCTTTAATCTCTCTTCACCTGTGAATTTGTGCATACAAAGAGGGGAATTTTTTTTGTTTTTGGTGAATGGGGGTTTTCCTTGGTCAAACCCCATGTTGGTAATTAAACCTTGAAATCAAATGAAACATGAGTGGAAGGAATGATGAACAATGCTATGTTGCAACTCACCAAACCCTTGAATGGAGATCCTTAGAGGATTGAAGTCTAACACATCTCTCCAAGGTCTTGAGATTGCATGAAATGGCTAGATTGGATGTTGATCTTGATGCTTTAATGGTTCAAACCTATATCACAATGTTAGCTCCAAAAACATGCATAGATGCAAATAACTTTGACATGATGCTTGAGATCTTGAAAGTTATTGTAGAAGACTGATAAATCTGCTCTTGAAAACTTTTGACAATAATATTTTCTCTTGTGAAATTTTTATTAATGTTGCTTCTTGATTCTAGATATTGAATTGATATAACAACCTTGTATTTATAGGTAATTTTCTAGTTTCCCAAAAATTAAAATTCAAAAGTCAAAAATTGTAATTTGAATTTGAATCATAAAAATTCCACCAAAAACATATTAAAAATTTATATCCTCAACTTAAGGAGGGCCCATTCACCCTTGGGAAAATGGGTCCTAGGACCTAAATCTAGGATACTCAATTTCCAAGAAAATTTAATTAATGTTTGCAATTATTTAATACAAGTTTCCCTTTTGGAAAACAAGATTAATTAGGATTTTAAATGCATAATTGGGCCAATTAGAGGCTTAATTCAGTCTAATTAAATTAAGGGACCTAAACATAGAGTGAAAATTTAAAGGTGTACATTTTTCTACACTACATTTAGCCCCCACTTTAGTGAGAGGATTGTTAGTGTAATTAATATTTAATTACACTTGCATAACTTTACTTAGGTAATATTTTAATTCCTAGGTCAATTATTCTCATCCTTATCTTGTTGAGCTATCTTGTTGCTCAAGATAAGATTAGGGTTATGCATACTTTCTTTTATAAATCAAATCATCTCATGTAATTATGAATTCCTGAATAATAATATTTTGCACATCTTTTTGCAATAACTTTGCTTTTTTCTGATTTTCTCTTCTGTGGAAGGTTTTTTGGTTTGCATGTCTGATCTTGGTTTCTAACATGGTATCAGAGCCTTGATATGCAGCCCCTTCTTAGATTTTTGAAGAGATTCAATGCAAAGTTCATTTGGGGTTCCTCGAGGGATCTAACCTAGAGCATTTTTTTGGTGCATTTTGAAGCAAAACGGACACCACCATCACGTTCGCAGCACCTCAAAACCTTAAGATCGCTTGTCGTTTTGCTCAAATCCGAGCAGTTACAATGAGAGGAATTTTTTTTTTAAGGGCACGTAGATCTGTATAGATCTGGGCCCTATCTATCTCGATTTACGTGCACAGGTACAAAGGGTTAATTCTGGTTTTTTTATTTTTTCCATTGAATCAAAAAAATACTAGGTTTTTTGAATTTTTTTATCCTTGCAAATAGCAAAAATTTATTACATATCTCAAAAAAAATTTGAGAATACAAAAAAAATAATCAAAATTTTGATTTAAAAATCAAAAAGGCAGTAATTATTGCCTGTGCAGAGAATAGTACACCTACGTAGGCAGCCAGTACAACTGTTGCCCCACACAGGCATACCAAAATCAATGACGGTCAACTCCACTACCACCGACAGCCAAAAACATTACCGGAAACCAACAATTATTGTCATTGGGCAGCCCATGCAACAAGAATTTCGGCACCCAAAAAAAATCTCAGGGGGTGAGTCCAAGGAGAATATTCTCCTGAAAATTCCAGCAATCGACGATGAAATCTTCTTAGATTCCTACAGAATATTCTGACCATGCAAGTTTTTTAGACGACTGTCAAATTTTTGCAGGGATGGAGATTTTTTGCTATGACGGCTAGATGGCCATCAAATTTAAGCTCGTAAGTTGCTGATGTCAGCAGCCGTACGGCCCTCTTTGCCCCCTCCTAACCCCAGTTTGCCTTCAAGGAGATTTTTTTTTCTTTTTGGCATAACTTGGGCATACAGTATCAAAATCAGGAAAAAAAGATATCGCCGGAAAGCTAGTTTCAAGCACTATCCTGTGGTGTAGTTTATTTTTTAGTATTCTTTTGTTGAGATGCATTTTTTTCTGTTTGAAGTTAGATGTTCATTTATGGCTTTCGAGCTCATAAATTTTTGCCACGATCTCTGATTTTTGCCATCTTTGCAGCATTGGAAAGGTATTGAGGAGCTCTATGTTGTTATCCATGCAAATTTTTTTGTATCTATCCCAGGTTGATCATTATTCCATATTTTTCCTAATGGGTGTTTTGGAGTTTACTTGGATGTTTTGGCAGTTGGAAGGGTGAAACTTGAATATTTTCACTTCATTTCAGTACCACATCATTTTATTTTCTATTTATGCATGTTTAGCATTCTCTCCTTTTGCAATCATTGGGTATTGTAATAAATGAACTGAGATAAAGTTCCATCAAGGGGGTTTCTTGCATAATAATCTGATTAGAGTGTGCATGCACTTTGATCTTCATCTTGTTATTGATGACAACTCGCATGGGTTATATCTAGTTTCTTAGTTTCTTTTGGCCTCATCTTTCTCTAGCTTGACACATATTAGATTCATTGGTTCACACTTCAAATTGGGAGTTTATGGTTATTGATCTACATTGGTTCAGATCCTTCTCAGTTTGAGTGCCATGTTTTTATGGTTAATGTTCTAAGGTTTTTATGGTACTTGTTCCCATGGAAGAGTTTTTGTCTCAGTTTCACATCGACATCGAGATACAAAGTTTCCAAATTTTGTCATCATATCATCTACTGTTGCTTCACAGATTCTAGGGTTGTTCTAGTTTGTGATTTTTTCAGTGTTCGGTGGCATCGGTTCTGTTGTTGCATTATTATGATTTCGCTTTGGTTTCTTGTAGAAAGAAGTATCTTTCCTTGCTTGTCGAATTCAGGTTCGAGTGTTACTCCATAGTGTTCTTCTAGTGCTTCTTTGTAGCAGTCATCTCATTTTATGGGGGTTTTGTCCCATTGGGTTTTCCTTCTCTACCTCATTATTGTATTTGTACATGGATACCTAATCTAGCCTTGTTGTCGAGACCCATTCATGCTTTCTTGCATTCATCTTAGTTTTAGGTGCATGATTTTTTAGTCTCCCTAAGTTGCACTTATGGGGGGTGTTAGTGTAATTAATATTTAATTACACTTGCATAACTTAGGTAATATTTTAATTCCTAGGTTAATTATTCTCATCCTTATCTTGTTGATCTATCTTGTTGCTCAGGATAATATTAGGGTTATTCATACTTGATTTTATAAAGAAAATCATCTCATGTAATTATGAATTCTTGAATAATAATATTTTGCACATCTTTTTGCAATAGCTTTGATTTTTCTGATTTTCTCTAATGTGGAAGGTTTTTTGGTTTGCATGTCTAATCTTGGTTTCTAACAAGGATGAGCCCTATGCTCAAACTCATACTAAAGTAGACAAATGAGCATCAAGAGGGGTCCAAGTGTACAAATGTTAGTGAGATAGAATGAAAAAGATCAAGGAGGTTGTGCAAGCCCCCAAGATGAGGATCCCATGCGGAACCAACATAAGCACAAAGGAGCACACATATATGTATGATATACATTAGCAAGACAAGATACACAAGAAATAAAATTCCAAAGTTGAAAAGAAGAGAGAAGGGTGGATAAATCCTCGACTATTTGTCCAATAGGTATGGATCAAGCCTTAGCTATTTGTCCAAAAATGTTCACAAGTGGAAACCCGCTATCCATTATGCATACAAAATATACTCACATGTTCTAGTGAAATCTATTTTCCACTAGGTGAGCCCCAAAAGGTGGCTAGTGGGAAAGTCATGCCAGGTTTACAACCTCCCATACATCAACCATACCAAAAGTTATACCTCTTGATAACTTTTATAAGGTGCCATATAAATGGTCACAAGGCTAATGCTAGGCACTCATGAAAAACATAAAGGCTCCACTGGCAAGCAAGTTTTGTTATGCTTGGTGACCATTTAAATACAATAGCATAGTATAGTCAAAGGGGTTTTTCTTAGTTCATGAAATTTCTCACCTTAGGGAACATCGTGCTTGACATCACCAAGAGAGGACTAGTCAAGGATAAAAGATTCACAACTTATGGAATGAAAGTTGTAGCATCACCAATAAGAGGAATGCCATATGACAAGAAAGGTCACACTCTTGAGGAACATCAAACCCAATGTCACCACCAAGAATACACATTGCATGAAGTAAGAAGACCACACTTTGAAGAAAAAAATGAGTAGGGATGTGTATGCCCCCACTTTAAAAAAGAATATAAACATCATGGTATGAGTAATTACTTTAAAGTAGAACATAATAAATGCCAATACATGAAATATTTATTTTGAAATCCCTATGCTAAACATATGTTCCATAATAGAGCTATGTCATGGAAAGGAGGGTTTCCCCCCATATGCAATCCTAAGATAACACATAAGGGATCCATGGTTCTAAGGTTAGAATTTGCCTTTGCTACAATGATATAATCAAGCTCAAAATTATACGTTATCATTCCAAAAATAACTCATGGAACAACGAGCACAAAGGAAGAATGATACATAGAGAGAAAACAAAGGAGATGTTTTTTGGGTCAACATGGAAGAGACCTAAATGTCTCAATGCCTTGCATCATCCCCAAAAGGAAAAGACAAGACAAAAGATAAAGGCTTACAACATATAAAAGAATGGAGATACAAATAGAAGAATGTCATGATAGATTCACTTCCTTTGTATCCTTGCACCAATGGAGTGACAAGGGTCATCCAAAATAGGATCACAAACATATAAAGATATGCCAAGAAGCACTATATGGGGGGTCAAATTTTTCACATGCAATCATAAAGAACGTGAAAGGAGACAAAGAAAGACTAGTATGACACACACAAGTCAACCTATAGTAGGTCATCCACATCCCAATCATGTTCATCATATTCATAAGGTAGACAACTAGACAAATGGACAATGACAAGTGTCATACTTGGAGCATCACCAGGTTCAACACATGGTGAGTCACTCTTTATACGATTCCACCATCATTTTTTTTATCAACTATGCTCATGGAAGAGGGAAATAATAAATTTAGTTCATTATGCACATCCTCATCAATCTTAGCAATCTCATCATCATCATCCAAGTTAATCACAATTGGAGGCCTAATGACAATGTACATAGATGTTTCATTTGTTTATTGTGGTGAAGGTGGAGAATCATAATGCATTGTTTCAATTGGAATTTTATCTTGATTTTATATTTTATTCCCTTCTTTTAAATTATGAGAAATAGCACGATGTCTACGCCTATTCTCTTTACCATTTATGTTTCTGAAGTACCCAAAATCTGCAATGTAAGACCAACCTCAAAAACTCATTAGAAGGGTTAGTATAACACACAAATCTGCAAATACCTCCATGAAATATAATATCTATGCTAAAGAAATGCCACAAATAACCAAAAACAACATTAAGAAGACATTTTAAAAGCATGATAATCATCTATTCCATGTTGGATTGGTGTCACATGTGCTAGTGACCCTTTCCCAACCCTTGATCAAAGCTCAAAATGATAAAATGCAAATGGAGATGATGGAGTGATGATGAACAAGATAAAATCTCAAATGAAGAGAGTAACCTTGCATGAAATTGTGAAGGATTTGCTCAAAGATGAAGCACCTATTTAAAGATTTTCAAAATGCCAAGTGTTGAAGAGGGACCAATGTGGGATCAAAAACAAGCCAATGAGTTGAGGACACTTGTCATCATGTGATTAGTTGATGTATATGCAAGATTTGGGAAGAGTGCCCAAGAGGGGGAATTTTTGAATTCAAATTTGCAATAAATTTTGAGAGGGGGACAAGAAAGGAGAGCAATAAATGCCCTGTTTGACTTGTCATGTTGAGGAAAATGAGTGTTTTAATAAATCAATAAAATTGATTTATTGTGCAAGTGGCTAGATCTAGATAATGCAAGTGGGATGGGATTAACATTAGATTAGGATTAGATGATGATTATGCTGATTAATGCTGATTATATGATTTGACTTTCAAGACTTTGATAATTGATTTATTTAAATCAGAAAATGATGGAAAATGTATGATTTGGATTTGATTTAAATAAAGTCCTGATTTATTGGATGAATGGAATATGATTATGCATGATGTAAATTTAACATGTCTACATTTTGCCCCTCTTTGAAGCAATGTACTTGTTGCGTTGGTTCAAAGAATAAACTTGCCGCAATCAAAATTTAAAAATTTTCTGATTTTTTGGATGCCCTAGTGGAAAGAAGTACACTGGTACATTGCCCCCTCGAGAGATCGAGCAAAAAGATTTGATTTGAGGGTCGATCTCACGATAAAGAGGTTCAAAATGGGTGGTTATGGATGACGATGCAAATGAGATGATTTCAAGATGCTTAGAATAACAAATCTATATTATTCTAAATAACCTAAATGATGATATGATGTGAGATAGATGAGATAGATGATGTGATATGCTATGATTATGCAATGGATGATTTATGATATGCTTAGACTAACAGATCTATATTATGATGATGATATGCAATGCATGTGAAATGATCGATGTTTCCTATGATGTATGATATGAATGATATGTGGTATGCAGTTTATTGATGGTTTGCAGATGCAGGATGGATGCATGATGGATGCATGATGTTAGTGCAGGAATGAGATGATGACAAGAGGATCCAACAAGTCCATGATTGGTCGATTTATTAGAGATGATGATGATAGATGATGATAGATGGATGATTTGCTTATCAAGGATTGGGATTTTCAAAGAGTCACTTACTTTATGTTTGATAACACGCCTAAGCACGATGCATCAAGGTATAAAGGACCAGGATGGCGTTGTACTTAGTGTGATGGACTTTGACTCGACAAACAGATAGGATTATTCTTGTTCACACTTGACATACGGAAACCTTGCTAGGGCATACCTAACAAAGCAAGTATTCGCCAAGTTATTTTACAAGAGCATCCAACAAGCACAGCAGACAAAAGATAATGATCGTTGCCCCATTCCTATCTCTCTAAATCCTTCGTTCAGATATCATCGAGAGGTCCTTGGACTGAGTGCAATAAGATAAGTCAAAAAGAAAAAGACCAAGCGCACAAACAAGCTGATGTTCTTCAATACCGCTAACCAAAAGGAGTATGTTTTTAAGGATAAGAACCGAAACTTATTGCCAAAAGATAATGCCCATTGTAGGAAGGATACATCCTAGGACATGTTAGTGGATGGCGGCACGTCATTTCATTTATCCATAATGTTCTTTCTGATAAAAAATGCCCCTTGTAGGAAGGATTCATCCTATGACATGATGTTATCAGATGATTGATATGGGACTGTTTGGATGATGGGTTACCGACACAAAGACTTAACCAACTTGTTTACGTACTAAGTGAGACTTGAAACTTGACACTTTTGAGTTTTACTTTTAACCTGCTAGACTTGTTTCTAACTGTTTCACCAAAGGTTGATGATGACGATCGATTTATTATGAATGGTGTTTATTGCGGGTGCAAGCGAGATGAGGCGGATGGATTTTTTCAAATATTTGGATGTTTTTGGAGTTTTGCAATGTTTTGAGGCTGTTTTTGGTATTTTTTTCGAGGTTTTACAAATGTTTTGAT
This sequence comes from Sequoia sempervirens, assembly GCA_007258455.2. NCBI lineage: Eukaryota > Viridiplantae > Streptophyta > Pinopsida > Cupressales > Cupressaceae > Sequoia > Sequoia sempervirens. The sequence goes on along the minus strand of VDFB02271358.1, from coordinate 1,223,613,113 downwards.
TTTTTAGTTTTCCAATGTTTTTGGGATTTTTTGAGATTTTGACCGAGAGACTAACCTAAAGACCTATCTTAGGGGCCTCGGGGGCTGATCGACAGATTAGCCTTGCCTACGTTATACACGCAGAGACCACGTAGTTCGACTGACGACTTGACTGATTTACAGATGATGATATACATGATGCAATGTCAGTTTATTATGACGGACTCCTATAGGACTGACCTAAATGTCTCGGGGGATGATCAAAGATCAACCTTGCCTACGTTCAAGCTCAGAGACGACGTAGTTCGACAAGATGACCCTAGTTTTGGATTTTGAAATATTTTGAATGTTTTTGGATTTTTTGATTTCCTGATGTTTTTGGATTTTTTGATTTTCTGATGTTTTTGGATTTTTTGATTTTCTGATGTTTTTGGATTTTCTGGTTTGAGGATTTTAAGATCATACACAAATCCGATCCGATGAGAACGTGCCCCCAGTGTGATGTAAAAGACTACTCGATAAAGGCAGGACAAACTGACCTTGAGGATGGGCCGAGTAGTACTTGGAGAGGATCATGATACGAACACAAGACCAAGCTATGGTGCGGATGTGGCGGATGAGTGATGAATGGAGATAAGGATGCGATGGAAGCGAAATGGAGGGATAATGCAAAGCCGTAAAGATTCTGGTGGATGGAAAGTGCTTATTTACACAAGGCGCCTGTTTGCCAGGTTTTCACCGAGGTACTTGCCCAAAGTGCCACCGAAGTGGTTTTCACTAGAGGACGATTTTTTTCTTTACTATTTTTTATCCTTTTTCTAGTTTTTTTGGATTTTTTTGCTTTTTTGATTTTTTTGTTGTTACCAAGACGCCTGTTTGCCAGGTTTTCGCCGAAGTAACCATTTTTTCAGGACTTTTTCTGATTTTTTGGATTTTTTTGGTTCTATACCTTGAAAGAATTAGGCATAAAACTTTTTGAGGTGGGAGCTATTCATGGGCTCCTGCAGAGGTTCCCCTTCGGGTGTTGATAGCGATATGCCCCGATTTGTAGCTTGTTGTGGACGATGAAAGGCCCTAACCAATTGTGTTCAACTTGCCTTTGCTGCGGGATTTGGGACATTCTTCGATTTTCTTTTAAGACTAGTTCTCCAACTTGGAAAGTCCTGCTTCTGATCCTCTTGTTGTAGCTTCGTTTGAGTCTATTTTGATAGACTTGTAAATGATTCAAAGCTTCAATCCTTCTCTCATCCAGTAACTCCAGCTCGTTTAGTCTTGAGACCGATATTCTTCATCAGTGATGAGATTTGCAGTGAATACGAGGGATGGGAGCTCGATCTCATGGGGAGTATAGCTTCTGAAGTAGACCAAGGAGAAGGGGGTGGGTGCAGTGGGTGTGCGGATCTGAGTTCGATAAGCCCAGAGGGTAGGATTAAGGCTGCAAGTGCGATCACGACCTGCGTCATTGACTATTTTCTTGAGGATTTTGAGAATGGTTTTATTTGTGGCTTCTGCTTGGCCATTGCCTTGGGGATAGTATGGGGTGGAAAAGCGATGTTGGATTTTGAACTTATCACATAGGTCACGGACTTCCTGATTTTTAAATGGTGTCCCATTATCTGAGATAATGGCTTGTGGAACACCATAGCGGCAAATAAGATAGTTCAGGATGAACTTTGAGATCTGCTTTCCAGTGACATAGGTCATGGGTATGGCTTCCACCCACTTTGTGAAGTACTCAGTTGCAGTTATAATGAATTTGTGGCCATTGGACGAGGTGGGTGATATTTTGCCAATGAGGTCGAGTCCCCATTGTGAGAAAGGCCATGGTGTGACGATCGGATGGAGCTCTTGAGCTGGAGCATGGATGAGGTCCCCATGCTGCTGACATTGTAAACACCTTTTAGCATGATCATGTGCTTCTCTTTCCATCGTGGGCCAGTAATACCCCAGCCTCAGCAGTTTCTTGGCAATGGTTATCCCACTCGAGTGTGAGCCACATATACCGTTATGAACCTCAGTTAGAGCGGTTAATGCCTCCTCAACATTTAGATAGCGAAGTAAAGTACCCTCTATGCTTCTACGATATAAGGTATCACCTAGGATGACAAATCTAGATGCTTTTTTTGATAAAGGTTCGTTTTAGGCTCGATGGTAGGTCAGCGGGTAAGACTCCTATTCGAAGATATGTATATATGTCATGATACCAAGGATCGCCAGGACCAACAATTTCACACACATATTCTGATTCCGGTACCTCGAATGTGGGAATGAGAATCTGCTCGATCAGAAATTCATATTTCAGTACATTATGAGAGATGTCTAATAGAGACCCCATTGTAGCCATGGCGTCAGCTGCTCTGTTGTTGGTTCTTGGAATCTGCTCAAATGTTATGTCGATGAAGGATTCTTTTAGAGTTTCCACCAATTTTTTGTATGGGGTTAGCTTGTCATCCTTTGTCTGATATTCGTTATTGACCTGATTTATGATCAACTGTGAGTCACCGTAGACCTTGAGAGCTATGATATTCCACTGCACTGCTATCTTGAGCCCTATAGTCAAAGCCTCGTATTATGCAATGTTGTTAGTGCAAGGAAATGCTAGTTTGTATGATCTTGGTATGCAGTCCCCCTGTGGGGTGATGAAGAAGACACCAACTCCTGATCCATGTTGTGTATATGAACCATCGAAGTATAGTTTCCAGTGATCAGCAATGTTGAGGGTTAAAATAGACTCATCTGGAAACTCTGAGACAAGGGGATTCTCAGAATACATAGGTGCTTCTGCTAATTGGTCTGCAATAACTTGACCCTTGATGGCTTTTCTCTCAACATACTCGATGTCATATTCTGATAATATCATGACCCACTTTGCCATTCTGCCAGTCAAGATTGCCTTTGATAAGAGATATTTAAGGGGGTCAATTTTCGCAATGAGCTTGATCTTGTGTGCCAACATGTAGTGTCTGAATTTTTGGGATGCAAATACTACTGTGAGGCAAGCTTTTTCAATGAAGGAGTAATTTAGCTCATGACCGACCATTGTCCTGCTGATATAGTAGATGGCTCTTTCTGTTCCGTTTTCATCATGCTGAGCAAGAAGAGCTCCTAGGGCTGCTGTTGTTGCTGACACATATAAGATCAATGGTTTTCTCGGGATAGGTGGCATTAACACTGGAGGTGTGAGGAGATATTCCTTTATTTTGTTGAATGCCTCTTCGCACTTGGTATCCCATTTGTATACTACCCCCTTGTGGAGTAGGTGTGAATACAGATTCTGCTTGTCTGCTAGTTGTGCTATGAACCTTCTAATGGATTGGAGCCTTCCTTGGAGGCCTCTCAGTTGTTTTAAGTTTCTTGGTGCTTCCATCTCAAGGATTGCTTTGACTTTTGCAGGATCCACCTCAATACCCCTCATGGAGACTATGTATCCTAGCAGTTTACCTGATTGTACACCGAAGACGCACTTCTTGGGATTTAGTCTAACTTTGTATTCCTCCAGTCTGTCAAAGATAGCACTTAGGGTTGCTATATGATCTTGTCTTTTCCTTGATTTTGCTAGGATGTCATCGACATAGTCTTCCACTGTTTTGTGAATCATATCATGAAATATCAGTGTCATGGCCCTTTGATAAGTTGCTCCTGCATTCTTTAGGCCGAATGGCATCATGTTCCAGCAGTAGGTCCCCCACGGACAAGTGAAACTATCTTGTGTTGATCTTCTTTGCTTTATCATAATCACGGTTGTATCCACGAAAAGTCATCCATTAGTGATAGCATCATGCTCCTAGCTGTCATGTCAGCATTATATGATATTGGGAAGTGGAAAGTCATCAGCAGGACATGCTTTGTTCAAATCTCTGAAATCCGTGCAGATTCTGATAGCTCCGTCAGGTTTTGAAATAGGTACCAAGTTCGATACCCATTCTGGATAATCAATTGGTGGGATGAATCCAACATCTAATAGCTTTTTGAGCTCCATTTTGACTAACAAAGCAATTTGAGGGTGCATTTTGTGAAGCTTCTATCTGACAGGTTTTGCATCTGGATACACTGCTAGGTGGTGGACCACAATATTTGGATCAAGTCTTGGCATATCCGCATAACTCCATGCGAAGTTTATTTGTCTTTCCTTTAGGAATGCTGCTAGGAGTTCTTGTTCTTGATAGTAGTGATTCCGCATAGAATGTGATATGGGTGGTTTCCTCTATTCCTAGATTGACTGGATTGCACCTTTCTGCAAGGATTGCTAATTTTTCTTGATGAATAGCTCTAGAAGGAAGATTGAATCCCCCATCCTCGGGCACCTCGAAGAGGTTTTCGCAGATTGGATCGTCCTTTATTTTTACTATTTTGTTGTCAGAGAGTGCCACGGTGTGGTTTTCACTCAAGGACTTGGATATGATTCTTAGTTTCTCACTTTTGCGACTGAAGGATTCAATCGTTTCCCCATAATAAGCGTGTGTGTCTAACTCCATTATGAATCCTGCCTTGTGATCTCCATCCGGAATGTTATCCCTCAACCCCATGAATTCTGAGAGCGCTTCATCGTTTTCGAATGTATCGAGAACTGGTGGTCCTCGTTGGTCATAGTCGATCAGTTGGGGGTAGACTAAGCGGATCTCATGATTTTGCGTATTTGGTTCAAAGGATATGGTACTAATCATACACAAAGTGGTATCTTCGAATAACCTAGGGAGATTGGATATGATATCTTCGTCATCGCTGCTAATATAGGGCTCAGTGATAAAATTATGTGTGTCCCTACCTATGACTATTGGTGAGTGTAGTTGTACTACTACTGGCTGAGGAGAAACGATAGCGACTCTACTTGGGAGGGACATGACCCACGTATGGTTATTCTCGGAGTGGCACATCCAAGACCAAGATTTGTTATGGGTCGCGTCTCTGGCATGATAGGTATTATGAGGCCGTTGTCATTTTGTCCCAATCTCTGGTTTCGGTCATAGCCCATCGCAAGCATCATGTGTAGGCCTCTGCTTCTTTCATCCATTGGTAATTCAGGTGTCGGTCTTTCATCTCGATATAACATGTTTGATGGATGCTGCTTCCAATTACACAATGGCCAAGGTCTCCCCACCTTGTGGTCGGAATTTTGAGGGATGGGTTTGAGGATGTAGAACCCCGGTTTTCTTGTGGGCGTCCTCGTGATCTAGGAGATTGTGGTAGCTCTCCTATCACAAAAGCATTGTTAGGGAGCCTATAACTTCCACAACCATCCTCCTGGATGATAAGCTTGATATCGGATATGGTGGGAATGGCGGGTGTCTCTGTCGTAGAAGTGGACGTGAGAGTGGCGGGATCGATGTATGATGTGGATGGGCCTTCATCATTTTTTGGCACTTGGGGGATTTTGTAATATTTGGCTTCAAGATTCTTGCAGTATGAAAGCGACCGGGATCTCCATGAATGGTAACCTCTTGTCCATTATGTGTAAATTTCACACATTGGTGGAAGGTTGATGCTACGGCTTTCATTGCATGGATCCATGGGCGTCCTAGGAGAATGTTGTATGGTAAGTCGAGGTCTAGGACCTGACAGGTGGTTTCCATAAGTGTTGACCCTACTTGGATAGGGAGCTTAATTGTGCCTTGAGATACTCTTTCTTGGTCATCATATGCTCTTATTGTTATGCCCTTTCCTTTGTCAATGGAATCTTCTGATATCTTTAACTGCTTGATGAGGCTAAAAGAACAAATGTTTAAACCTGCACCTCCATCCACCAGGACCCTTTTGATTTTGCTTTTGTTCACAATGACCTCCAAGTGAAGTGCGCGATTGTGAGATGGTTGGGCGGGAAAATCTTGGTCGGAAAATGTAAGGAGGTTAGGCGTTATGATGTTTCCGACCATAGCTTGGAATTGTTCCGCATCGAGGTCTGCGGGGACGGTGGATGAGGCTAATGCTTCTTCGAGGATCTTTTTATGGGCCGATGACATTTTTAACAACTCCATGATGGAGATGTGTGCTGGTGTTCTCTTGAGTTGGTCTACGACATTGTAGCTATACGGAACGGCTCTTGATGTAGGGACTCTATTGGGCTGGGATGACCCTGCAATGGTGACTTTTCCGCCTCTTGTGGTGACTCCACAGTCTTCGGCATGGGCGCCTTTGATGGTGATGACCATGCAGTTTTCATTGAGGTTGGCAACAACTATTTCATATACATGATTTACACTACCTTTTCCTTTATCCTTGTTATTCCCTTTGTTGCCATGATTCGGCATCGGATTCATGTAGATTTTAAGATCCTGATTCCCTGTAGGTGTTTCCACATTTATGATTCTTTTGTCGATGAGATCTTGAATGATGTTCTTGAGTCTCATACAATTATTTGTGGTGTGGCCTTTGATCTTGTGGAACTCACATAGTTGATTTTCATTGTACCAAGGAGGTTTGACATCAGGTTCTTGATAATTCTCAAACGTGGGAGCTTGGATGAGTTTTTCGTCGATTAGCTTTTTCATGATGTCCTCAAGTGGTTGCCCCAAAGTAGTGTATTTTCGTTTGGGGTATGTTTTGCATTGAGGTGGTCCTCTTTGGTCATTGACGTTATTGATGGTGGGATTATTGTTGGGTTGATATGTTGTGTGATGAGTGTTTTGGCATTGTGGTTGGATTTGTGGTGCGGGTGTATTTTGGCGTGGACCACTAATGACCACCTTGGCATCGACGACGCCATCATTAGTGATGTTCTTGTTTCTCGCCCATGTACGAGGTTTATCATTGTAATTTGAGGGTGGGCGATTGTTTTGTAGTTCATGATATGATGTTGATTCGATGGGTTGGGTTGCAAGGGCTCTTTCGATGCTAAGCGCCTTGGAGATCAATTGATCGTAGGTGGTGATTCCCTGAACCTTGAGGTGGAATGATAGACGACTTTCAAGATTGGCTATGATTGTGCAGACTTGTTCTTCTGGCATGGTCCATTTGCTCTGATTGGCCTTGGATCGCCATCGTTGAAGGAATGAAGCGAAAGATTCATTCTTTCCTTGTTTCAGAGCGTAGAGTTCTTCGAGACTAACATCCATTGTAATGTTACATGCGTAGTTTCTAATGAATGCGTCTCTAATTTCTTTGAATGTCCTAATGCCTGAAGGTAAGCGAGAGAACCATTCTATGGCATTGCCTGCTAAGCTCCTAGGGAATAGCCGCATCAGATAAGTATCATCATATGCAACCTCCATACAATGAACCTGGAATTCCCTGATGTGATCTTCAAGGTTTCCCGTCCCTCGATATTTGTCAAATTTAGGGATCTCAAATCCCTTAGGGAATGGTTTCATGTCTAGGCTCCTATCAAATGGATAGGGACACAAGTTGCTTTGCGTTTTGGTTGTTCGCCCCGATTGAAGATCGAGTACTTGTTGTGAGAGCAACTTGAATTGTGTCGTCATATCATTCTGAGGATCAGGGGGTGGGATGAATGTGTTTTGGGGTGTTGCAATTGTGGTTTGGATGGATGGATTGGTTTGGATGGGTGGGTTGGTTTGTGCATTGTTCAATGGTATCGGTATGTTGTGGCGGGCGAAGTAGGCTTCTACTTGCTTCTGGATGAACAATGCTTGTTGTTGCTCTTGTTGTTGTTGCGCTAGGATTTTTGCTTGTTGTTGCACTTGTTGTTGTTCTAACAATGCTTGTTGTTCTGCTTGCTGCTACGCTTGTTGTTGTTCTAACAACGCTTGTTGTTCTGCTTGTTCTTGTTCCCACAATGCTTGTTGTTGGGCTGCCAATTCTGCTGCTTCTTGTTCTTGATATTGTTTTAATGTTTGTTGGTATGCTTGCCATTGCGCTGCTTGTGCAAGAAGTTGTGCTTGTGCTTGAGCTTGTGCTTGGGCTTGCGCTTGAGCTTGTGCTTGGGCTTGCGCTTGTGCGGTTTGTTGTTGCAATAAAAGTTGTGCTTGGGCGACTCTTTGTGCTTGCAATGCTTGTGCGGCTTGGGCGGCTTGTTGTTGTTGTTGTTGCAATAAAGCTTTGGCTTGTTGTGCTTGTTGTGCTTGTAATGCAGCTTGTGCGGTTTTGGCAGCTTGCGCAGCTTGAGCGGCCTGTTGCACGGCTTTTTGTTTTTGCACTTGTTGATAGCCTCTTTGGAAGGCAGCTTGCAATGTTGCGTCGAATTGATTTGATGTGGTGAATGTTGGTGGTGGTGGGGGTGGTGGTGGATTTGGAATGGCGTTTGTGGTGGTGGTGAATGATGATGTTGTGTTGATTATTTGGTTGGTGGATCGTGTTGTCATGTTGATTGTGTGATTGGTGGATGGTGTTGTTGATGTGGTAAGTGGCATCGTTGATGTGATTGGCCCTTGAGAGACCATGTTTTGCAATGTTGTGGGGGTGTTTGATGATGTTGCCATTGCTTGCGTGTTTGTCGTTTGTTGTTGTGATGTCAACAATAAGTTTTGAGCGTTTGGCAAAATGTTTTGATTCATGGTTGGGATAGCGGTTTGATTGATGCTTGGTAGGGGAGGCAATCCCAAGCCAAGGAGTGATGTGGATGATAATGATAGTGGTGGGATAGGTGGAAATGTGAGGGGGGTGAATCCTTGCGAGAGCGTTGTGGTGTTAAAAATGCCCCCTGGTCCGAATATGTCTCCCTCTTTTTGTGAATTTGTGAGAAGAGGTGTTTGTGGTGCTCCATGAAATGATGTTGATGATAGGTCATAATGTAAAGTGAGAGGAACATTTTGGTGTAATGAATTTTGGAGGGTGTTTTGTTCCACTGTGGTGTTTGCATCCAAGTTTTGGTTATTCACAAGGGGATGTGATTGAAGTTCATTGAGAAATGTGTTTCCCTTGTTGACATTTGGTTGAGTTGGAGCAATCGATGTCATGATTTTTGGAATGTTTTGTGTGACGTTTTGGGATGGGGGTGTGGATGAAATGGGGATGGTGGATGAGATTGGCGGAAAAGATGTCTCTACTATGGTGCTCACATAAAAATCCAAAGGCAACTTGGCCCCTTGTTTTGCTAGTTCAAGCATGTACAACGAAGGGTTAAGTTTCATCATGATGTTGATGATTCTATAGTTGTCCGGATTTTGGAGCATTTCGGCTATTTCTTCACGAGACATTCCAAAGGTGAGGTCCTCCCCTTGATTTTCTTCTTGTGGGTTTTGTGATGATGAGGGGACCAATGGATTGCTTGATTCTGCAAGATTCATTTCTGCATTTGTTTGGCTAAGGTCACTTGAAGCGGGAGTTTCTTTGTGGGCTTCCATACTCTTCTTGTATTGAGATCTTGTTTGAACCATAAAACAAGGATCAATCTTCGAGAATATGGGAGATGAATCTCTTGATTCCTTGGATTAATCTCTATTTTATGTCCCAAAGTGAAAGTTTTAGGATTCTTTTAGGATCAAATGTGATGATGATATGATGGTGATGTTTAGAATGGATGTTATGGATGTTTTAGAGCTTTGATAAATCTTGAATGAAATGCTAGGACTTTGGATTTTTAATTGGTTTGATTTTTGGATTTTGAGATTTGGTCCTTGATCTTGATTTGGATTTTGATTTTGGTTTTGAACAAGAAGACCCTAAGATGTTTGATAATGATCTAAAGGATAGTTGTGTTCAAAGGATGATGATTTGGATATGTGTGAGGAGAAGGATGCATCTACCCACACCTACCCAAACAAAATGATTGTTTCACTATGTATATGGAGAAGGATTCATCTACATACACTAAGCTAGACAAGATGATTTAGATGACTTTGACTAAGGATATGCAAAAGGATGCATTTACACATTCCTAGCAAAAGGTGTTTTGATAAATGTTTTCAAGGACTTGGTCTCAATGATTTTGGTGTTTGCTTGAGTTTGTCATAAAGCCTAGCACTTCAAGGATGATTTCAAGGTTCTTACCAAAAGATGATTTGTGAGGTGATGTTTTTGATGTTTTGAAAGATGGATGAAAGAGGTTTGATTTTTTTTGATCCCTAGATGAACCTAAAAGACCACTTTGTATTTCCAAGACCTAGGTATTGAAGAGCATGCATATGCTTCCTAAAGACCTTTGTAACCAAGGAATGATTTGAACATTTTGGGTTTCCAATCAATGATTTGTGCTTTTGGGATTTGGAGTCTTCAATACACATGAAAGTTCATTTTGCTTAGTCTTTGCTTAATGGATTTATTTTACCAAAAAAACTCTCTTTGATTAAAGTTTCAAACGAAGATGTACCAATGTCTTAATTTCGTTTAACCCCACAAGATATTTTATGTGGAAATTCAATGAACTTAAAGGGCAGGTTTCCTATTGTTTACTCAAGAGACAAATTGAGATATAATCCAATGCTTAGGAACCTCTACAGACGTGAATCCGCAGGGAAAGCAGTAACATATGGATTGAGTCAATGATATTTGTCTTCAAGAGGGTTTGAAATTTTGAGAATCATGTTGAATGTTTGTTTGCAAAATGTTTTTCGAATACACACTGTGTTTTCAAACAAAGAATAATTACAAGCCCTATGGATGTGTAAGACTATATTTGTTGGATTCCCACTTGGACAAGTCCAGCTACGCTTATCTCTAGCGGATGGTTAGATGCTTGACCCCACTGGCTCCCCTCCATGACTCATTAACGTCAATCAGGGCAGCCAAGCATCAACACCATGAAACTCCCATGGCGTGCTTTCCATCTCTACTAGAAGACCGTAAGAGTGTGGGGTGGCTTCAGAATGACCGTTCTTGCACCAAAAAATAGATTAAGGATTTTGGCAAATTCTAGCACATGGGTTCTAGTAAGGACTTTCAATTGTGGGGAGATTGACCCACATGCAGCAGAGTCCCCTTCCCGGATCCATGCTTAGCCGAGACCAACCCGAAGTGATTATGGGTTTAGCAAAGAGCCACCTCATTTATATCGGTTGGAAATACTCTTGAGAAAAGCTTTAGAGTGTGCGTTTGAGTCCTCAGCTTGGGTGAGTACTTTTCCCCAAAGCTGAGGCCCTCTAGGATAAACAAAGCGAGCAAAGGAGCTTGCAATCCGTTAACTTCCCGTCGATCTTTGATGGCACAAAGAAGATATGCTGTGAAAATGCCCTTACTGTCGCACAAGATGTTCAATTTTAAGTGAATGAGTGTTTCCAAAGCAATAAAATGTATTTTGAGTGTTTCTCTCTTGCACCCTAGATGCTTGCGAGGCGCCCAGGGAGAGGATGCGTGCTCAAAGACAAATACACCTAATTCAAACACTTGTTAGTTTTATACCCTTCAAAGCAATTGTGAATTAGTTTTAAGCACCAAATGAAATATGAAGACTGCTTGTCCAATTTTATTTAAAAGCGAAATCTAAAGCACAAGTTTGTCCTAAGATTACGTTTAAGTCCTTTTAATGAAAATCAAATTGTTAGTTTAGACCCAAGCGAGAAATTAGTGTCCTAAAACGAAAAGAAAAACAACTTCGTGAAGTAGTGTTGATCAACACTTAAAGTGTTAAAAAACACATTGTGTTTTCAAAAAAAATCTTCCCCTCCTTTCGTTTTCATTTGATAGCCTTCTCTTTCGCTTTGCACCTTTTCGCCTTCGTTGTTTGTTTGTACCTCCTTCGCTTTTCCTTTGTTTGCTTTTGTACCTAAAAAAAGAATTTTGTAAGAATCAAGTTATTTAATAAAAATCATTTTAAGCATTGGCCTCAACCAAGATGATTCCAAATAAAAATACTAATGTTTTATGATAATCAATGAAACATCAATAAATGGATTTGCATTTTATTAAATTGTATGATCTCTTGCAAATAAAAGACAAATATTATGGACCTCACTGTTCATCTATGACCTCACTTTATTATGGATGCTCAAAAGCATAATTCCACATAAAGATATCCCTGCAGATAATATCTCCACGTGAAGATGTTGACGCAGGAAGACTTCCCCAATAAAAGTTATTAGTCAAGGTAGAAACAATAATAGAACTGGCAGCATTAAAAACATTCCTACTTTGTGCAGCAAATCTTTAATTGTAGAGACAACAAGATTAAACAAAAAGTAGCCATATTAATGAGAGCAGCATAAATAAAGCATCTTACAACATAGACAAGGCACGTTTACGTTTGAAATTTCAAAAATCTTCATAAAGGACATAGATCTCCTGATATTTACGCATTCAGTGTTCTAACAGTCTAGCAAATTTTGGATTACAACTTATTCTCTAACCAAGTGCGCCCTTATAATTGCTGGTTTGGACGTATGACTCAGAGCCTTCTCCAACTACCACACCATCTAAAGCTTCTAATGTGCTGAGTTTTGTCTGTACCATACCTTTTACGTCCTTTCTTTTGACTATTTCCTTGTTTTCTTCATGCCTTTCACAAGTGCGCCATTAAATAGGTAAGGCTGAGGAAATGCGTTTGAAGCTGGGAGCTTTAAGTTAAGATAAAACTTAAAGGCATTGTACAATATGAATGGATATCTGCTTGATAAGAATCAGTGACAGCAGGAAACTACAATCTCAAACTACCAGTGGGATGGATACATTTGCAAGATAAGTGCGCAAACCTAAGGATTGGGAAATACCCTTTTCTGTAAGACAGCAATGAAGATTAAAGCGTACTTCCAGAAAGGTTTTATTGCAGCCAACAACTTTTAGACACAATCACACGCTCCTTTGTTGTTTTGAAGAGAAAATAAACACACATCACCGCCGACTGTTAATGCTGTACTAGATACGCCAACTATTGATAGCAGCAAGAGAACAAAATACATCTAGTCTTGAAAGTAATCATGATCTTGCCTTAAAAGAGAAACACACAGATTGAAATGCCTTTTATAAATTCAAAATGGCACTTTTTAGCTATTGAAAGGCTATTTGATATGATGCCTTAGTAAGGAATAAGACTGTTTTGACCTGACACCATGTGCAGCGTGGTAATTTGAAAGGCAAAATAGATAATTCGTTATACTTTATTTTAACAAGTCTGCTACCTAATGAAGGCTCGAAGGCTTGGATTTATACGCAGGCACAAATCTACTCAAGAGAAATAAATCTATACACAGGCACAAATCTATTGAGGATTTTAAAAATAAATGCAGATTACTTTCCTGTGCACGCAAGGAGCTCTTGAGAGGCATACATTAATCTTCAAAGCGATGGTTTTAAGACATTGAATCAATTTCACTTTAGAGGCAAACAAACGGTTATCCTGAAATATGCAACTTTAAATTACAATATTAAGATAATAGCAATGAACTAAAGCGATTAAACCAGGCAGTATCGAATAACAAAATGTCTTAAATAGAAACCAATATCAAAAACCATTGAAATTGCCCTCCTTCTAGCGCCAAAATGTAAGGTATCATGCACAAAATCTGCAAACTAAACTTCAAACAATGGGTTAGTGTCTTGCAAACTCTATCAAAATACCTCTATGAAATCCATTACAAATGCTTTCAAAATGCCACAAATGATGATAAAAAGACTAAAACATTATGAAAACAAAAGCAAACTACCTATTCCATAGTTGGATTGGTGTCACATGTGCTAGTGACCCTTTCCCAATCCTTGATCAAAGCTAAGATGATAAAATGCAAATGGATATGGTGGAGTGATGATAAACAAGATCAAATCTCAAATGAAGAGAGTAACCTTGCATGAAATTGTGAAGGGTTTGCTTGAGGATGATGCACCTATTTAAAGATTTTCAAAATGCCAAGTGTTGAAGAGGGACCAATGTGGGATCAAAAACAAGCCAATGAGTTGAGGACACTTGTCATCATGTGATTAGTTGATGTATATGCAAGATTTGGGAAGAGTGCCCAAGAGGGGGAAATTTTGAATTCAAATTTGCAATAAATTTTGAGAGGGGGACAAGAAAGGAGAGCAATAAATGCCCTGTTTGACTTGTCATGTTGAGGGAAAATGAGGTTTTAATAAATCAATAAAATTGATTTATTGTGCAAGTGGCTAGATCTAGATAATGCAAGTGGGATGGGATTAACATTAGATTAGGATTAGATGATGATTATGCTGATTTAATGCTGATTAGGTGAGTTGACATTTTGGACTTTGATAATTGATTTATTTAAATCAGAAAATGATGGAAAATGATTTAGGATTTGATTTAAAATGGAAATTCTGATTTATTTAATTAAATGGATGATGCAAGATGAAGGTTGAATGATAATGTTTATTTGATAAATGAGAGATTATTTAATGAATGGTTTAAAAGTGATGAATTCTAATGTGAGACCTAATTTGGTGAATCCGATCGAATGCATAATGTGAATTTTGCATGTCTACAATACACAATTGGTTATTTTGATTCTTTAGATGTGTCATTTCCGTAGAAATTTTCTTTATCATCTCAGTTAGCTCTTCAAGTTTTTCCTTCTCAGCGTTGTTGCTTGGGTGTGGTATTGGATTTTGGAGAAAGACAGGCGGGGCCACTGGCTGATTTTGATGTGCAGGGGGGAATTTTGGTCCCGACAAGTACAAAGGTGCTTGTGACTGCTGAGAGTACATTTTTTGCGGTTGGTGAGCCTGAGGATAACTTTGTTGTTGTTGAGGCTACAAATAAGAAGGCCTAGGAGGTGTGTAATTCATTGGTTGTCCGGGGTGCAGAACGATAGGCAGCTGGGGCACCTGGTTCATAAGAGGAGTCTGGTGAGAAAATGCTTGATTAAGCCCTTGAACTTGCATCAGATGAGCTACTGGTCCCAAAGAAGGCAGCGGACCGAAGATGTTTTATCCCAAATTCGCACTAGCGACAACAACCTCTGCATAAGCAGTTACTAGCGTGGTGAGTGGCAGGTGCATCCTTTTTACCAATGTTGACGTAAGATTGTCCAATGCTACATAGTAGATAGGAAGGGCAGTAGCATCATTATGTATGTATGGATCCTGAAGTCTCATAAAGGAATGATGAAAATGATCATTAAAGGATCCAATAGGTTCATTAACTTCCCTCTTGATGGACATAAACTGTTGGTATAGCTCTGAGGGGCTGATTGGAATCTTATACTTTTGTAGGAAAGTGTTCTTCATGAGGTCCCATGAAGTAATGGACCCCCTCAGAAAATTGATGTACCAATGAAAGGCCTCCTCGCCCAATGAATGTGGAAAAAGGAGGAATGCAATGTCTTCATGACCAACCTACATATCCATAATTGTTGTTTCAAATATCTTAATGTGTTCTTTTGTAGTCCTTTGCGGGTCACAAGGATGGAATTTTGAACAAAATTCTTCCATATTCTTGGGCATATCGTGGTAAGCGCCAAATTGCAATGGTGAAGGATTTTGTGGCAACCAAGCCATAGTGGGAGGTGGAGGTGATGACGATTGTTGTGGGACAACAATTGGGAACTGTACCTATTATAAAATAGCAGTCTGGGACTGCACCTGGGCTTCGGCTGTTTGGACTGTACCTTGGGCTGATAGGGCCGGAGGAGAGGCAACTTACTGGTTGCTGGAAACAAGAGGTGGAAAATCAGTTTGGTATGGATGGGTGGAAGATGTACAAGAGATGAATGGAGGTGAGGGTGGAAGGGAAGTGGGTGGGACGGAGGAAGAAGAAGAAGCAGCGTTTCCTCCCTTAGTTCATTTTTCCCTTATGGGGGGCTGAAACTCTCAAAATTCTCCTTTGTTTGGTGTCAACCGTAAAACTCTTTAAAACTATTCCGGGGAGAATGATCCAATTCAATCCAACTTCACAAGGCCCTCCTTCTAGCACCAATTTTGTTGATGGGTGTTTTGTACACTTTCTCAACACAAGCAATGCATAGATGCATCACCTCTCTTGAAAGGAAACCTCCAACGGGAAAGTTGTTGAAAATATCCCTAAGGTCTCTCGGGTGTCAGGTCATGACTTGCATGGAATTCCTTAGTTGATATGATTTTGCTGGTAATCACAGGGCAGACTTATGTAGCTGGAAGCGAAGTGGATCTTAAATTTTGAAGTTTCTGAGATGGGAGTTACGGTGCAATTTGTTGTAGGTTCAAACAACAATCTAAAACTTCAGTGTTTTCTTTAAGTTTGGTTTTACAATGTGCAATGAACCTTAGCACAGGTTGTTTCTATAAAAAAAGAAAAAGAGCAGGGAAGAGAGAAGGTTCTTGGATCTGCAACTAACTATGAACAGTAATCATGGAGTTCTTGTCGTGGACAAATTCCTTCAAACAGAATTTTGCTTAACCAAAAATCTCATAGTCTCATAAAATTTGTGCTATCTTCTAAGGCTTGCAAATATTTCACCATTCATTAACCATATATATGCATGAACAAAGATAAAATGTGGGCGGAAGTTTTGAATTGAAGCCCATACTAACTTTACATAGCCATCTACCAGCAACAAACAACAAAAAGTGTGGACTAGGAAGGCATCTACATAGCAGCAATTTTCATAACTACGGAACAACATTATTAGAATCTATCTAAGCATTTTAAATCTAACTTAAAACAGCAATGTAAATCTAAATAAAGCATCTAACAAAGGAGATTGAATCATGAAACATGTGAAGAATTCAGAAAATGTACCAAGTCAATGTATTTTCATTATAAATTTCAGCAGCATGTCTTTACAACAACACAACTCTCTTTGGAAAAGAGAGGAGACCCCCTATTTATAGTGCCCAAAAAGTAGAACGAATGGCCAAGATTCAATCTCATTGTGTGGCCAAGATTCACTACAAACTAGGGTTCTACCTACCCCCAATATATTACAATTTAAAATACAATTTTTTCCATATCCCTATTTCATCATCTAGTGACAACACTATAGCATTTTGCCTTTTGTTGATTTCTCTTTTTTTGTAGCTATTCCTTTAGGAGTTCTTCACTAATAATAGGGATGCCTTCCTGCTTCTTCAAAGCTGCATATGCCATGAATTTAAGAATCACCAGTTGGAGTTTGTCAACCTCTATGATCTCAGACCTTAGAATCTGATAACTCCATTCTTTTGAGTTGTCCCCAAGTCTTTTCTAGTCTTCGTCATACTTTGTGGTGTGATCTCTGAACAGATCTAACTGGGTGAAGGCATGAGTGACAAACCTCATGAAATCTATGGTTATCTCATCAGACATCCCATCCTACATTTTCTTCTAGAAATAAGGCTTTATTTTTTCTGGATCCATTTGCACCGCGGGCATGTCATATCTCGTCACTAGCTTCAAATACCATGCACAGTCTGCCCTGATTTCCTTGACCCATTTGATATCCAAATCCACCCTATCCATTATCTGCTCTAGTCTTTCCCTCCTGTTATCAAAATATCGTTTCCACACGTCCACCAACCAATGGTCGTCCCTTTTGAATGCGAGCTCCTTTTCCCACATGGCCTTTGGTAGCCGGAGGATGGCCTCAATCTTTGGATAGGTGGAATTATATGTTGCAGGGAAGTTGGTGTAGAGCTTCTTGGTTCCCTCCAAGGCCTGCTGTAAATCTAAGAACTTGTTGGCTATCTGAAGAGCCCGACTGATACCCATGTTCCCGATGTATAAGACTTGTCGTAACCAACTCTTTGTAGTCTTATCCAAGTTCTTCCTCTTTTCCAGTTTGTCAATCTATTCTTTGGATAGCAGTTGGGGTGGAGCTACGGACGTGGTAGGCATGTCATCCACTGAAGACCATTGTTGGATGTAATCCGTCAAGGCAGCTACTTGTGCTTTAAGCTCATCTTTCGACACCTTATCTTGTTGTATTAGGTGCACCATCGTAGCTACTAATTCTTCAAGATGTTCCACCTTTTGTTCTTTGGTAGCAGTCCCCAAGTTAATGGTGGAGACATTATAACTTACTCCCTCCTCGCCTACCACTGACATTGCTATCTGTATTGTTCAAGATCCAAAAGCATCCATCGTTACCTTGGACCTAAATTTAGGCTTCTTCTCCTTCCTAGTTGAGATTTGTGCTTGGGATAGGATAGCTTCTAGCCTCGCTCTTGGATCCTTCAGGGTAGGAGTCCTCTTCTCAAGCCACCTCTCCAGCCATTCGGGCATGGTAGACTTTCCCTTTGGTGATTCTCGATGACCCTAACCTTCCCCTGTTTGGACCTCCGATTGTTCACCTATGGGAGTCTTTTCTTTCATTTTGGTGTTTTCTCCTTCTTCCCCATTAGACTCTTGGATTAATGTGAGCTGTTTGATGGGAGGCTTAGTATTCAATCTCCCTCTGGGACTTTCCTCTATCTCAATTTCCTTCCCTTTCTCCTCCTCAGTTTGTTTGTCCTTATGCCCATGCTCCTCAGGTTTGTCCTCTTCTACATTTCCTTCC